>JAQZBX010090890.1:0-12458 GCA_029593785.1 Cabassous unicinctus
CATCTTGTTGAAGAAATCCCTCTCTACTCCATAAGGTCATAAAGATAGTCTGTTTTTTTGTTTTGTTTTGTTTTGTTTTGTCTACAATTTTTAAAGGATTGCTTTTCCGTATTTGGATCTTGGAACTACCTGGAATTTATTTTTATGTGTGGACTGCAGTATGAATCAATTTTCATTGTTTTGTACATGAAGGGTTCTGGGGTTACTAGTAAGAATGAGTATCTTTTCATTTGTTTATTGGTCATGTGAATTATTCTTCTATTTTACTCATTTCTCTGAATTGTTTTATTGACTTTTAGGAGGTATTTATGTATTATGGATACTGTCCATTGGTAGGCATGTGTATTGCAAATATCGTATCCCTCTCTGTGGCTTGTTTTTACTATGATTATGATATCCCATGATACATATAAGTATTGTTTTGATTGTTTGATAGAATTCATGTGTAAAACATGGGCCTGATATGTCTTCTGTAGAAGCTGGTGCAGTGTTCTCTATCGTTTTATTGGGTGAAGCTTGCTAATTTCTATAGACCTGCTGAATTTTTGTCTCCTTGCACTATCAATTACTGAGAGAGTTTTGCAGAAATATTGCCTATTATGGAACATTTGTAAAACTTGACTGTGTACCAAACAGGTAGCAGGTGTGAGCATATTTCACAGAATTTATATTATAAAAATTATACTCTCTGGCCACATGCAATTAATTTAGAAACACATTGTTAAGATTATCAGAATTACCTGCATATGTTTGGAATCTAAAGTCTTTCTTCTAAAACTCTCATGGGTCAAAAGAGCAATGGGAAACTCTGAATGTAATGAACAGCACTGAATAGTATATTTGAATGTGGTTAAAAGGGGAATTTTTAGGTTGTATAGATGTAATCAGAATAAAAATTAAAAATAAAAACCCCTAAAACTGTACACAAACAGTGAACCCTAATGTAAACAATGGGTTATAGATAGAGTATAATTATAATAGTATTGTTTCATCAATTGTAACAGAGATACTACACCAATGCAAAGTGTTAATAGGGGGAATTGTGTATGTAAGTGGGGAGGGGTATATGGAATTCTGTACTTTCTGTTTGATTTTTCTGTAAACCTACAACTTCTCTAATTAAAAAAAGTAGGAAAATGTACACATGTCCAAATCCCAATACAATCAGGTCTTAGGTGGGACCCAGGAATAAATATTTTGAAAAGTCTAAAAACAAAACAAAGCAAAAAACAGTTGGGAAATAATTGGAATGGAGTGATGACAGACAAATATTGAATTTGTCAATTTCTTATTGTAGGTGTGGCAAGTTTTGATTTTTATTAGGTGCCTATTCATTTTGAATTGGCACATGGGTACTTTCACTTGGAATTGTTTTTTTTCCCCTTATTTTATCTCCAGCTCAGTCATGCTTAAATTACATATATTTGAACAAGCATTAGTATCTTTTCTGTAATATCAAGGGGTCTTCTCCACATCTAATTTACCATACTGCCAGAAATGAGATTCTGTATCTAGATGATCACATTTTCTGCAAATAATTACAATTTTTGTTTTTGCCTTTCCAATTCTTATATTTTATTTCTTTTTCTTGCCCTACTGGATGGCCAGTGCCTTTAGTATAGTGTTGGATAGAAATACAGATAGTAGGTATCCTTATTTTATTTCCGGTTTTAAATGGAATGCTTTTAATATTTTACACATAAATAGGATAGTCACTGTGGAGGCTTTTTTGTTGATACCATTTATGAGTTTAAAGGAAGTTACCTTCTGTTCCAATTCAGCTAAGATAATTTAAATTAAATTACCAAGTGCTTTTTGGGCATCAGTTAAAATAATCATGCAGTTTTTCTCCTTTAATTTGCTCATGTACTGAACTGCACTAATAAAGTGCTTAAATTGTATATTCCTGGTAAAAACCAGCTTGGTCATTATATACTTTTTTAAATATGTTGCTGCATTTGGTCTGCTAATATCTTATTTAGGATTTTTTTAAAATATAATTTTTTATTTTTCTTAGAAGATACTTAGATTACATAAATGTTACATAAAAAATATAGGGGATTCCCATATGCCCCACTCCCAACCCCTCCCGCATTTTCCCACCTTAACAACATCCTTCATTAGTGTGATACATTTGTTACAATTGAAGAACACATTTTGGAGCACTGCCACTAAGCGTAGATTATAGTTTACACTGTAGTTTATACTCTCTCCCTCACAATTTTGTAAGTTATGACAAGATATATAATGGATTGTATCTGTCATTGCAGCGTCATTCAGGACAATTCCCAAGTCCTGAAAATGTCCCCATATTACACTTGTTTTTCCCTCTCTCCCTCCCCTCAGAACCTCCAGGGGCCACTGCCTCCACATCAATGATAAAAGTTCCTCCATTGCTGGAATCACAGTAAGTCTATAGTAGAATACCAGTAAGTCTATTCAAGTCCATCGTTCATTCCCCAATCTTGAGGTTTCTGGAATGGTGATGCCCACTCCACCTCTAATTGAGAGGGGAGTTAGATCCCTTGGGTCAGATGGGCGGGACTATCTTGCTTGCAGTTGTAGAGTTTCTCTGTTTCTTGGGATGGTCGTTGTCCATCATCATTTCCTTGTTAGTTGTCCTGGGTGAGTCCAATGAACTGGAGAATAGTTGTTGCAACTCTATTGAGATTCAGGGCCCAGCTGTCACATGGACAGCCCAAAGATTTAAGTCTCTTGGACATACACCTATCAACTCTAGCACTAATGATAAGTTTAAATAGAAGGGCAGAAGAGCCATGTGTAGGGAAAAGACAACTGAGTCCAACTCTGTCACACTGGGGAGCATAAATTCCAAAGTAGGGCCCACTGTCTGGATGTCTCTGCTATTTGAGGCAATACTTACTTTGGCAGTCAATGAGATCCTGCTGAGATGTGCATAAGCATAACCTCTGGAATGACCTCCCGGCTCACTTTGAAGTCTCTTAGCCATATAAACTCATTTGTCTTTACCTTTTCCCCCTTTTGGTCAATGTCTTTTTCTAGTTGCATTGCTAGTTAGTGCTTGGTAGCAATCCCTCGGTGCCAGGGAGGCTCATCCTCGGGAGTCATGCCCCATGCTGGGAGGAAGGTAATGCATTTATATGCTGAGTTCGGCTTAGAGAGAGGCCACATTTGAGCAATAAGGAGGCTCTCAGGAGACTACTCTTAGGTACTCTATAATACTAGGCTAAGTTTCAATTTCAAAAGTAAAGGTTCATAAGTACATTCATCAATATCGAGGGCCTGTCAGTGGTCCATTCTCCTTCCCTAGTCACTGCCCCTGTACTCAGGGGATTCTTGCTGTCACATTAGAGAATGTGGCAGAGCTCCCCAGGATGGGAATTTGATATTTTGTTGGTTATTGTGTGAATCTCCACCCACCATGACAATGCCCCATGAACACTTGAACACATAAATGCCTTATAGGTATGCCCAAGGTGAACCTCCTCCCATGCATCCCCATCACTGACACCTCATACCAATGACCCTGCCCTGGCACAGTTGTAATCCTTCTGTGATCCAAAACTTCTTCAAAAATGAAGCTAAGAAAATAATCAACTACTATTAATAAGAAAATGAAATAATAGTGATAGTTTTAAAAACAACAAATAAAATCCAAAAATTTTTTAAAAAATGGAATAATAAAAAATAAAAACATAAAATTTTAAAAAAATTGACATTATGTCTTTCATCACTGTAAGATCTGTTATGTCATATGTACAGTGATAGTTTCTTCTGTTTATTCCCTCAGTGTCTTATTTTTTTCATTTTGTCTTCAAAGAAGCTTTGGGTTACAGAAAAGTCATGTACAGAATATAGGGGATTCCCATATACCCAACTCCCCCTTTTCCCCTTTCCCCTATTAATAACATTTTACATGTGGATGGTACATTTATTACAACAGATGAATAAATATTGAAACATTGCTACTAACCATGGTCAAAGATTTACATTATGGTATACATTTTGGACCATACACGTTTATAAATTTTGATGAAATTTAACATGCCCTGTAACCATCATTGCAAGGTCATATAGAATACTTCCATCACTCCCCAAATGCCCCATGTTCCATCTTTTCTATTCCTCCCTCCCCCTCTCCTCCGGAACCACGGCAACCACCAATTTTCACCTCCTTGAAGAACAAGATTCATAGTTACTTGCAAAAACATTGAAAGCTTGACATACTGTCCTGTCGTCCCCTATTAGGCATTGCCTATGCTCTCGAGATACTCCCGCCCCTCTATTTGAGAACAAAGCAGGACTCCCCAGGATGGGAGTCCAACACCTTCCCACTCGTATGTGGGTCTCCACCCACTGGTACAACGTACTGTTGTAACCGGATTTTGTCTAGGTCCTTGACTAAACTGTAGAAAATTAATTTTAAAAGCATGTCACATTGATTAGGCCAATAATTTATTAAGGTAGGGAGGGAAGAGAAATGGGAGAAAATAACAGATCATAGGTCCCAGGTGGAGAGGAAGGGGCTGAAGAGTGATAAAGAGGACCAATTTAAAGACTACAATTCCCCATTATAGATTATAAATGACCAGGTTTTACTTGCGTGTTGATCCAGGTAGGGGTGAAGAAGGCCAGAACAGGGCTCCAAAGGCAAGAGAGAGATTTGGCCCTTTTGTGCTTGCTTTTTAAACAATTAATTATTCCACCTCTTTGCTAATGTCATGGGAGGAGTTCCAGCTGTTTGCTGTTTTGATTGATTACCCCACATCAATCCCCCAGGAGGGCCCAATGATAAGGCCCCTGGAGAATATCTGGGGCTTCTCCTGGCTTCCAGAGGAAATCTTGTTATGAATAAGAGAATCTGTGAGAGTCTTCCAGTAGCCATCTTGGGGGTATTGATATCCATGTGGACTTCTTGCCAGGTTCCAGATCCGTCTGTTGATTCCCTATTTTACTAGCCTGCTTCACTATGACAAGATGAACACTCACACACTCCCTAGAAGCCTACCCCAGGTGTGCCCTGTCCCAAATGCCCCCCACATCCAACACCCTAAATCAGTAAGCCTCCCCTGCCATACTGCAAAAAGAACATTCCCAACGTTGGAGTATGAACCACATACCAGCAAATCCCCAGTGTTCACCTGGTCCCTCCCCCAACCTTACCTCCAGTTCCAAGGACAGTCCAACCCACCCTCCCCACTCTGTCCCCTCCACAAACCAGCACCACCCAACCCAATAGTATCACTGCTCCCTGTCATGCCCATCCACTACACAACTATTCACTTCCACTTATTTAGGATTTTTGCATCTATATTTGTTAGAGTGGTTGACCTAGGGTGTTCCTTTCTTGTACTACATGTCTGGTTTCAGTGTAAAGGCCGTATGAGCCTCATGGCATGAATTTAGAAAGTTCCCTGTTTTTTTTTTCTCTGCAGTACATTTTGGAAGGGTGAGATTATTTGCATCTCAAAAGTATAAAATTCACTTAAAAAAATATCTGGGCCAACTTGAATTTTGTAGGTAGATTTAAAATTTTGGATTTTTTAATGGCTTCACTCTGTTCAGGTTTTCATTTTCTTCTTGAGTCCATATTGTTAAATTTTATTTTCCTAGGAAATTGTCCATTTTGTCTGCGTTTTCAAATTTATTGGTATGAGGTTCTTTATAGTATTGTTTCTTCAAGTTACTAATCTCTGTTGCGTCTGTAATTATATGCCCTTTGTTATTGCAGATATTGTTTGCGGTTTTTTCCTTCTTTTAAAAATCTGATTAGTATGCCAGATGTTTGCCTTTTTTATTAGTCTTTTCAAAAAGCTGAGGTTTTGGCTTTATTTATCCTCTCTGTTGTTTCTTTGTCTTCTATTGCATTCATTCCTGCCCTTCTATTTATTACTTCCTTCCTCCTTCTACCTTAGGGCTTTCTCTGCGGTTGTTTTGTTTACTTCTTGACTTAGATGTTTAACTCATTAATTTCCAGCCTTATTTCTTTTCTAATAAAAGTGTGTAAGCGTCTTATCATTTAGCTCATTCATGTATTCATTCATTCCTTAATTGAACAAATATGTCACTGTTGTAGGTTCTATGGATTAATCAGTGAGCAAAACAATGAGAAAGCACACTGTCATCTTTTGTATATTCCATTATGAATTCTTTATTCCATGAGCTGTTTAGAAGTGTGTTTTACATTTCCATTGGTGTGAGGGCAGGGAGGTTGGTATTCTTGGCTATTTTTAATTTACTTGCATTTAGAGAATGTGGCATGCGTGATACTGATTTTTTGGAGGTACTTCTGAGATTTGCTTTGTGATCTAGAATGTGGTTCATTTTATAAAAATAAAAGTTCCATGAGTGCTTGAAAAGAATGCTCACCAACGATCTTTAAGATTCTTTTCAACTTGGCGATTCAGTGATTCTGTGTGGATATCAGATAACCCTACGGGATCTGCAATGTTCACAGTCACAGTTGAAAGGGCCTGTTTCATGCCGATGCTGATTCATTAGTGAGTCGGGAGTGGCATTTGGCACACCATCTACTCTAAGACAAGAGTTTAATGAGGACTGTTCTTCTTTTTCTTCTAGGGATCAGTGGGGCAGAGAAGCATGGAATATCAAAACCAGAAAAGCCATCAGAGGTTGTCCCGCAGCCAGCAGCAAGCTAGCTGCTTGAGTAATTAATGAGCATTCGGGGCATTCTAAGTGGTTTTCAAATGCCAGCCCACTTACTCTGCATTCCATGCCTGGGCTGAGTTAGCATCTGCAGCCCCAGGTCTCCAGTGCAGAATTGGGGCCACAGAGAGATTATGTACTAAGGTCCCACAACCAGTAAGAGTTGACATCAGTACTGAATTCAGGCATGGACCATGCCCTCAACCATTCCAAGATGCTGCCTTCCGCAGCAACTTTTGTTAAACTCTTGTTAAAACTACAAATCCCCTCGCCTCACCACAGACTTCCAGAATCAAAAATCTCTCCAGGGATAAAGTGTTGAGTCTATATTCTTAACTTATGGCCAGGTTGGTTCTGATATATATACCCAGGTTTCAGAACCATTGTCAGGCCAGTCTTTTCATTTTACAAATGAGCAAACTGAGGCCAAGAGGGGGAAAGGATTCGTTCTCCAGTTGATGGCATATGGAGGAAAAATCTGATTCCCAGAAACTTGCCCCTCTGTAAGCTTGTGTGCAGATGCAGCCGGGAAGTTGGTGATCTTGGCGTTGTCACAGAAACCTAGCCCACCACTGCTTGTGGATCAGAAAGGTTCATTTTCTCCCAAGCAGAGTCCATGTAGACTGCCTGTGTCTGTCTTTCCATCCTATTTCTCTCTGACTTTCCCTTTCTGCCTCTATAGCTCTGTCTCTGCCTGTTTGACTGTCTCTCTCTGCTTTTTTTGAGCAAAATCCTTCTCTAAGGAATCAAGGCAGAGATCCTAGAAGCTTAGGAGGGTAGTGTGAGGTGGTGCGGCACATTATTTTATGGTAGACAGAGCTTTAGCTGGTTCAGGCCCTAGTTCTGCTCCCTTCTAGCACTGTCCTGTTGGTCTGTGACTTCACCCCTCTCATCTTACCATCAGTAGTAAGGGACATAGTAATACCTGCCTTGTAGTATCTTTGTGAGCATTAAATAAAAACTTGTTTGTAAAGGTCCTGGAACGAGGGAACAAAAACAACAGCAGCAACAACAAATTGTGGTTGAGGCTCAACTCCTTGCCAGGCACAGATCTAGGCTCTGAGATACAGCAGTTAAAAAAGAGACAAAACCGCTGCCCCCAAGGGGTTTGCATCTAGTAGGGAGAGACAGAAAATAAACGGATAAACAAACAAATATATAAGGCGTTGAGAAGCTGTGTATATTAAGAAGGAAAGCAAAGAGAGACTAAGGAGATAGAAAGTGAAGAGACAGGTGGGATGACCTGTCTTTTGACACAGTGGCAGTTGAGCAGAAACTGGATACAAGTGATGGAGTGAGTCGGGCAGCAGTGAAGGGCAAGGATTCCAGCAGGGAAGAAAGCAAGTGCCAAGGCCCTGGCATAGAGCAAGCTTGCTATGTGCAAGGAGCAAGGAGGCCATGTGACCAAACCAGAGTTCTTGAGAGAAGAAGTGGCTGGAGATGTAGGCAGCGAGATAGCTGGGGCAGGTCACGGAGGATCTTTTGGAACTTGGTGAGGTTGGTGGGTTTACTCCGAATGAAGCAAGAAGTCACTGGAGGCTTCTGAGCAAAGGGCATTTTTTTTAAATAATTAATTTTTTTATTTTTAAAGAAATTTTAGATTACTTAAATGTTACATAAAAAATATAAGGGATTCCCACATGCCCCCCTCCCTCACCCTCCCCCACTTCCCCCATTAACAACATCCTTCATTAATGTGGTACATTTGTTACAATTGATGAACCCATGTTGAAGCATTGCTATGAATCATGGACTACAGTTTACGTTATAGTTTACACTTTGTCCTGCACAATTTTGTAAGTTATGACAAAATGTACACTGGCCTGTATCTGTCATGGTGATGTCATGCAGGACAAATCCAATGTCCTGAAAATGCACCCATATTACACCTATTCTTCCCTCTCCCATCCCTCAAAAACTCTGCTGGCCACTGCCTTTACATCAATGATAAGAGTTCTTTCATTGCTAGAATAATAACAAGCTTATCGTAGAATAATAATAGTCTACTTTAGTCCATTGTTCAACTCCCCAAAGGGCATTTTTAAGTGCTCATCTTGGCTGCTTGGTTGAGACTAAACTATGAGGGGTAAGGGCAGAGGCAGGGAGACAGCAGGAGGCTGTCGCAATGGCCCAAGGTCTTGAGTAAGTGGCAGCCATGGAGGTGGTGAGAAGTGTTCAGATTCTGGGTTTATTTCAAAGGCATATCCCTCAAGACCTGCTAAAAGAAAGAAGTCAGAATGATGCCAAGACTTTGTCCCAAACAAGTGGAAGAATTTTGACAAGGGGAAGACTAGGGGTGGGGGAGGGAGAGCAGGTTTAAGAAATCAAGTCTTTAGTTATGAATATGTTATGTTTGTGATGCCTGTTAAACATCCACATGGAGGTGAAGAGAAAGCAGTTGGATATGTTCAAGGGAATGTCCAGGCTGGAGAAGCATCAACATTTAGGCGATTTGAAGCCATGAAATTGTTTGAGCTCATCAAGTAGGTGAGTGTAGACAGAGAAGAGACATGCCCAAGAACTAAGCTTGGGCCTGTGCAAAGTTTAGAGACTGAGAAGATGATGAGGAACCAGCCAAAGTAATTGAGAAGTGGCCAGTGAGATACAAAGAAATCCAGATGAACATGTAGTCCCAGAGGATCAATTGAGGAAGATGCTTCAAGAAGGAGGAAGTCATTAACTATGTCCATTGTTGATATTAGACAAGGATTTCACAATGTGGTTGGTGCTCAGAAACGTCAGTTTCCATTCTTCCGCTTTCCCCCTCTATCTGCTCCTTTACCTGGCTGAGCTGTTCCCTCTTGCTGTCTGCTTCAGGATCCTCTGGCCTGGGAATGGGACACAAGTGGTGGCCTCCTGCCATCACCCCCAGGCTTCCAAGACTATTGACATCTCATGAAATCAGGCTAACTCTCAATGCTGGGTCCCACAGTAAAACTGCAGGTCATGAACATGGCACCTAACACACACTGTAAACTGTTGCCAGGACTTGAACTTAGACTATTGCAATTATTTGAGACTAAACTTGGCTCAAACCTAGGTCTGGACCTAGTGTCTTTGAGCCCATGTCATAGAAGATGGGCTTAGATGAACCCAAGAGTTTGTTGCAACATCAGTTCAGAAGTACAGCTCCTGGCACTGTATACATATCCTTGGACTTAGCTCTTGATACCAACCTGACATTGACCAACTAAAAATTTGTGGCTTAAAGAACATAAGTATTTATCTTGGTTTATAATTTCCAGCTTAAGTGTATATCTTCCTTGGATACCTTACATATAGAAAGTGAGAAGGGCAAAAAACACAGGAGAAGTCCTTGATTTCTCTTTGTTCCCTCCTACTCCCTATTTTATGTATGACGTATGTATGTATGTATTTTGGAGAAGTTGTGAGCTTACAAAATAATCATGCATAATGTGCAGAATTCCCATAATCACCCTTCCACCAACACTCATGCTCCATATTTAATCTACCAGTAACTTCCTTTGATCCTACCACTAAAATATGTCCCTAATATGACCACCTTTCATAGTGTCCACAAGACAAACCTAGTCCGAACCACATCACTTCTTATCCAGGGTATTGAAAGAGCGAACTGTCTGCTGCGGCTCACGGTCTCATTCCTTTACAGTCTATTCTCCAAATAGCAATTGAAGTGAGCTTTTGAAGTGAAAGTCAGATCATGTCACTTACCCCCATAAAGCCCGACAGAGGCTACCCCACCAGATCTGGCCCCTGGCTCTCTGTCCCCTCCACTTTGCATCTCATTCACCACACTTGAGTTGCATTTGCTCTTCTTTCTGTCCCTCAAGTATACTGATTCGTTTCCATCCCTGGGCTTTTGACTTGCTGTTCCTTCTAGAAGGTTATTCCTCAGTGCTCCCTTTGGCTGCCTGCTCCTCCTCATCACTTCTCAGAGAGGTCTTTCCCAGTCCTAGCTACAGTCCTTCTGTGCTAGCCTTTGCAGTTCTCTCCATAGCACCTGTCAGGACCTGAAATTGTTTTGCTCGCTTACTTGCTCACCTCTTTGGTAGCAGTCTACTGCCTCTACCGTGTAGGCTCCTTTAAGACAGGAACTCCATCTGCCTGCGTGCTTAGTGTCCGGGGCAATGTATAGCATTTAGCAGGTGTTCAACAAATGCCTGCTGTCTGACTGACAGTATGAACTTGTGGAATTTATTTGAGGCCCACTTCCTGATTTTCATTAGGTTTCCAGCTTTATTTGTGTGCCTAAGATGGTGGCCTTGTTCCAAGTGTAATAAAAACAGGTGATTCTGCCTGAGCCTTTTTGTCAGTTGAGGCCTGGAGTGAAAGACCCTCTTTCCCAAGGTAGGAGTCATGGGGTGTGCCCCACTCAACTCCCAGCCAGTGTCACCAGCCGCTGTCACAAAGGTTGGCGATGCTTGGAAGGCCTAAAGCCTGTCTGGAAGCGGAGGAGACCTCGGCAGCCACTCCTTGGGACTCCTGGCCCAGAGTGACTTGGCTGAAGCCCCAGCTTGAGCTGAAAGAGGCCAGGCACAGCGGCAAGGAGGATTTCACCCTGCTGAGGAGGCAGCCTTTCAGGAATCCTCAGAGCTGGCCGAGTTATGTTAATACGAAGCGGGCCAAAGTCTTTGGCTGCCTACTTTTCCTCCTGGAGATCCAAAGTCAGTAGCAGCCGTGGATTCCCTATTTCCAGAGCACCCACTCTTATTGGCTTTGCTTTTTAAGAGTATGTTGCTTCATGGGAAATCCTGAGTGAGAAAATAGTGAGGCTCAGAAATCTCATGTCAGCATCTTACGTAAGAAGCGCTTTAGCTGCCTTGCTTTGGGAAAAATCATTTCCCACTAGAAGATTCAAAGAAGGGAAGAAGAATGTGAAATAAGTTCAACAAGTATTCCTTGAGTGCTTACTATGTGTCAGACTCTGGACAAGGTCATATCCTAAGGTCGTATCCTAAGTGGGGACCCAAGGGAGATGAAAGACCATGACGGGGCAGGCATCTGTCCTTACACACATCCTCTGCTGTGGATTCCCCCCTGTAGGGGTCTCAATTACACTGAGATGGAAGGGGAGCAGCTCTCAGAGATGGGGTGGGACAATCAAACTCAGAAGTCCCATGGGAGGTTGGAAGGAAAGGTAGGAGCCTAGATTTGGTGAGAGCTTGAAGCAGGAGTACAGCCACCTTTCGCACCTTGGAGGTCATGTCCGGTGAGGAGCTGGGAGGCCAGGCCCATTCAGAAGAGCAGATTCCAGATACCATTCCAGGAGACATTGGAACGAAGCTGATTCCCACCTCCTAACAAAAGCTTATCCCTGTGCTCATGACTCCATCTCTCCCTGTGCACTCACGGGCTTTTACTCTGAAATTCTCTCTTTTCTCTTGTGTTTGTAATCTCTAAGTCCTTAATCTCTCCTATTCTCTCCCTCAAATCAGGTCAAAGATGCCATTATCCCAAATATGTATCCCCCCCAAGTTACCTTGTCTTCTCTACAATCTGTCACCTTTTCTCACTACCATTCTTCTTGAACTCCAAAGCTCAATTTCTTTATATCTCATTTAATAACCTTGTAATTTGTTTTCCTCCCCAAACTACCTGAAACTGTCCTGTCTAGAGACTGAGTTCCCTTCCTAATCAGTGCGTTCAGTGGCCTTCACTTTCTCTTTCCTTCCTCTTGACATCTCTATCTCACCCCTAGAGAGATCACATTGCCTCTGTTGGCAGCTCTGGCCAGTTTATACTGGCACTTCTTGCTCAGGACAGCTGGATACAGAGTTAGGAGACTGATGTGCCAGTCATCCTGAAATGTGTTAGGCAAGAAACATAGA
>JAQZBX010090891.1:0-12455 GCA_029593785.1 Cabassous unicinctus
AAAAAAAACAAAAAAAAAAAAACACATGAAAGAATGCTCAGCATCACTAATGATTAGGGCAATGCAAATCAAAACTATAATGAGATATCATTTCACACCTATTAGACTGGCCACTATTAAAAAGTTGGAAAACTGTAAATGTTGGAGAGAATGTGGTGAGATAGGAATGCTTATTCACTGTTAGTGGGAATGCAGACTGGTACAGCCACTGTGGAGGACTGTTTGGCAGTTCCTAAGGAAGTTGAATATAGACTTGCCATGGGACCTGGCATTACTATTGCTAGGCATATACCCAGAAGAACTGAGAGCAGTGACACGAATATACATCTGCACACCAATGTTCATAGCAGCATTATTCACCATAGCCAAAAGTTGGAAACAACCTAGATGCCCATCAACAGATGAATGAATAAACAAATTGTGGTGTATATACACAATGGAATATTATGCAATGTTAAGAAGAAATGAAGTTGTGAAATATATGACAACATGGATGAATCTGGGGGACATTATGCTGATCAATGTGATCATATCTTTCATCTTTTGGCCTATAAATGTGGTGAATTATGTTAATAGATATCCTAATATCAAAGCCTCCCTTAAGATCTTAGAATAAATCCCATTTGTTTTTGTGCCTTTTTTAGTTTATTGCTGGATTCTATTTGCCTTGTTATTTAGGACTTTTGCATAAATATCCACATGTGGCACTGGACTATAATTTTTTCTGTATACTATTTTGGTCAAAATTTATATGCTGGTTTTGTAAAAAGCTTTTCTTTCTCTATGTCCTGGTGTAGTAATAAAAACATCAGAATTATATATTTCTTGAGCATTTGAAAGAATTAATTCAGGAAAATACTGGAGCCCAACACTTCTTATAGGCATAGCTTTCAGAAAATCTGGACAGGCCAAAAAGAACAAAGCCTACATCATTTTGATAATGTCAATAGTTGGGTCAGATGCCCTTAATTTGGGAACAGATTAGACTTGGGCCAATGAAACAAGGCTATTTACAGAAAGGACTCAGCATGTAGTCAGGACACACAGCAGAAAAATCAGCAACTTCGTCGAGGACAGCAGAAGTCCTCCCCAGGTGCTGCACCATCGCTGATGGTGCTAGAAGCCTCCATGCCCCCCTTGCAGGGACTCCTGATGGGGAAGTGTGCCAGCGACCATGTCACCTGTGCCAGGGTGCCTCGCCCTCACGTGACTAGGCAGGCAACAATGCGTCTAGTGCACTCAAGCACAGACACACCACGCTCCATCCCCACAGCCTGGTCCATGTCCTGGGAACCAGCTGTCCAGAAATTTCTGGGTGTCTGTCAGCAGCCTTTAGAACAGCCTGGGGTGTATTTTGCATCCACTTATCTCTTAAAGATATTTTTTGGAAGTAGTTCCAAAAAATCTACCGTATTGGAAAATTATCCACTTGCTAAATTATAATCATTTTATGACCAGCCTCCAGTTCTCCTATAGTTCTAAAAGCTCTATTGGAGCACCTGATAACCCAAAACTAAATTTCTAATTTTTCTAGACTTTTGTCTGCCTTTTCAAATCTCACATAAAACTCTCAACAACAATGCACTTTAACTATTAATAAAAAGTGTTTTCGTGTTACTCATTAACTCTTTCTCCTTCCTGAGCTTGAAGGCAAGGGAGAAGTTGGGCAGCAGAAGTGTGGTAGGAAATGTATTTCAGAATAAAGGAAGTAGAATGACTAAAGGAAAGGAGAGAAGAAAACAGAAAGGGCATGCAATGAAAAGTTAGTAGTGCAAATTATAGGTATGCACGGTTTGGTTTGGGGAATAGAAGGATGCAAAGCTGGATCATAAAATAAGGACTGGGCAGAGCTTGAAAAGCAAGACTGACTTTCTGTCAGGTGTTTTGTTGTTGTTTTAATAGAGGACCAACAAGGACAGATTCACATTTTGAAAAGCTTCTGTCATCCACTGTAAAATGGGCATTAGGAATGGAAAAGGCTGGAGGTGGGGAGGCCATAGGTCACGGCTCAAGTCAGATGGCAGTAGGAATAGAAGAGGAGGGGACACAGGCTTAAGATACATTAAGAGGAACTGCTGGTCAACCATGGTGACCAAGAAGGAGACCGAGGGGCTGGGAATGCAGGCCAGTTCTACAAGACTCACTGAGATAAGGAGCTGAGATAAGGAGCCTAGATTGAGGCTAGCTTGGGCTTCTCCCACTTGCGGCATCTATTTGGGGTGACTGTGGGATGTTCGTGTGGAAATGTTTAGGTAGCAATTCTGCTTGGAAATTTGGGTTGTTTACTTGCATGAACAAAAAAGAACAAAAGGTCAAAGAAAGGGTGAGGTAATTCTAAGGACACCAGAAGTTGAACCGCAGGGGAATTAAACGCCATGGGGAAGTTCCTCTCCCTGTTACCAACCCCCTTACGCCTCACAGTCCTTCTGGGCCACGCACATCCACTCTCTGCTCACTCCAGTATCTTCACACTGCAGCCAAAGAGACCTGCCCAGAACAAATACAATCCTGCCAATCCCTGATGAATGTCTTCCCGTGACCCTGAGGAAAAAGACCACAATCCTTAACTTGCCTTGCGCAACCTTCACAGTCAAGCCGTAGCTTCCCTCGGCCCCATCTCATGCCACCCTGCCCCTCCCCACTGACGAGTGAGGGCGTGATTGAAGGAAGAAGGAGGGCCTCAAGGAAGGGATGGATGAGCCGATGGATGGACCATCTCCCCATCGCTCCTGATCAACTCCTATGGGGCTCCAAGTGCCTGCTCCTGACTTTAACTTGACTTGCTTATGGTCTTCCCATGGAACCACTTTAGTCCTGACATCATATATCTCAGAAACACTCTTTTAACAGCAGGAAGCAAACTTCCCTCAGGCAGATGCCCATGACAGCGAATCTGGTTGACTCATTTTGAAGGTCAGGTGACCACCTCCATGGACAAGTGTCATGGTCAAGAACCAGATGGGCGCCTCTACACAGCGGTGGGGACAGTCAGGCTCTCTGAGAAGAGAGTGTGGGTGTGAAGTTCCCAAATTCTGTCCTTTTGCGGTGGGACTATTTTTCCAATTTCTCAATTCCTATTTTGATTTTGGTCTAATATTACAAAGTATCAGGAGAACTAGCTAGCATATTTTTGCAATTTCAACCCTTCAGCATCACACATGAATCTGATGGGCCTGTTCTTGTTTTACTTTACCTAGATCACTTGTAAAAACATTTTCAATAAAGCATGTTTTCCTAGTGTGGCATCATAGAAGGCTCAGTGGCTCTTCAAAAAAAATAGTGGGTTTAAGGAGAAAAATATTTTTAAAAATCAGAGAGCCAAAAAGCACAAGGTTATTGACTACATCTGTCTGTAGTAACAGATGGGAATATTAATTTGTTTGGGAGTTGCATATTATTTTAATTTTCTCAAGAGTAAATTATGAAAGCAGACATGCACAGATTTTTAAAATTCCATTTCTACACTCAGTACATGAGCTTTGCAAATTATGTGACTTTCTTCAAACAATTTAAAAATAAGAAATGAAACTTTTCTTCTTCTAAAAAGGATGTGGTCCTTTTTAGAAAAAAAGATTTTTAGAAGGTATCCAGTATCCAAAAAATATCATAACTTAGATCTCACTTGAAATTAAGTTGTATATTTGCATGTGAATGAGGTGTCATTTCTGTTCATTCCAATAAAACCACCATTCTGTTTCCAGTGATATTCTGAGACCTGACTATCAAACTTTCATTGCCATTCGCTGTGATGAGGAAGCTCTGCATGTCTCGCCGTTCAAGAAGACTCAGAACTCATTTTGGATCATGGGCACCTTTAGTGTCTATATGGGATTCTAATAATAAAGTTGGAAGATAAAGAATCTCCTTTCACCCTTGCAAACTGGGTCATTCTCAGTACATACAGCTCAAAATTAAAAATAAAATAATGTATTAAAGGGGTGTGGGATAGAGAGTATTTATGAACATGCAAATAGTTAATCAAATTGAATACTGATGGTATACAGCTCTATTTTTTTTAAAAAAGGATAAAAGAGATCCTGAACTAGATAGAGACTTGTCAAACCTTAACTTCTTCTTTGAAAGAACTTCTCTAGTCTCCCATTATATACTGAAATTCTTTTATATCTTGGATTTAAAATGTAGCCACTGGGCACTCCTCAACTAGGGTGCTTCATAGGTGTTGGGGTGGACTTCCCTGCCCATCCCACTCCTCATTCAGGAAGGGGCTTTAAAAAATCCTCCACAATTTCTCATTATCTTGCCTTTTGAAACTCTTGTAAACATTTATAGGGGGTTTTCAGAAGACTTGAAAGCCTGTTCAATTTGTATTCAAGATCTCTTTATGCTAGCAGAGCTCTCCTGGTATACAGTTATTGGTCTCATTTAAAACTTGCTCTGTTAAACCTGTACCTCCACTCTTATACCAGCTTGAGTTTTAAATATAACCCATTTTTCCTTAAGACATGAGTTCAATGGAGTGTGAATTCTACACAAAATTTCAGACAATTTTAAATGTTCACATCAAATTTATTGCTTTAGAAGGTTCTAAATTTCTTAAAATGGGGATTTTTAAATAATATATTAAAGCCAATAGAATAGGTTACTCTTAACTACTGCTACACTTACATGATCAGCGCAATACATAAAACACACTATTTTAATACATAAAACACACAACTATTTTTAACTCTCATTTTAGAGTTGAAAAGTTTCCAATGAACTCATCTCAACTAGGACCGATATCCAATTTCCAGGAGGAACAGCGCTGACCCTGGCCTGAGATCGAGCCCCGTGTTTCCCCCGCCGTGAGCTGCCTCCCCCTGCAGGCCCCAACACCCAAGTCTTAAGGTGAGTTCCTGACCCCATCGGGAACTCTGTCCCTGGCTGGGGCAGAACTTTTGTTTCTGCGTTTTCTCACCATCAAAATGCTCGTTTTGTTCCAGCGCCCTCGGTGGCCATTACCTCTGAGTATTTTCTGAGATCGACCCATTTATTTTCCTCTCTGACCTCTCTTCTTTCTGCAACTTTGCCTTGGCTCTCCTTCCATCCAGATTCCGGTCCTGCTCCTGTGGACCCTGAGTCTGCCCCTGCTTGTGACTGGACAACGTCATCGTAGGCAAACCCATCCATGTTCTTCATTCCATTTAACCCACATTCGATCAATCGCTCCTTCTAACCTGCCTTGCAGCAATCACTTTTCATCCTTCTGCTTGCTTTCAAAACCCACCATTCTTCCTTTAAAATAACATCCCTGGGGAGCAGATGTATTAATAGCTCAGTGGTTCAGTGCCTGCTTCCTGGGATTGAAGTCTGGGTTCAATCCCTGGTACCTCCTTTAAAAAACAAAAATAAAAATAATATCCCTGGCTGCTGTTCCCTCCCCTCACTCTCTCTCCACCACCTCAGGCGTCTGACCCCTCTTCCCCTTAAGCTGTCTGTTCCCAGGTTTCCTCTTTTTATTTTATGCTCTTCCATTTTTCTCTTCCTGTTTCTTTCCTCTTCTGCCTTCACTTTTTTTTTTTTATCCCAACACTTGCCAAGCAATAAGCATTGCCAAATATATGGATGTGAAACAATATCCTGACCTTTGAGCTTGTCTTTTGGGGAAACCGACTGAGAAAATACCAGACATGCACAACGGTTTCAAATGGAGTAAAGTTTGCTACAGCATATTCGAAGTGATCTGTGCCCCTGAGTCCTCGGTCGCTCTAGGGGCCTCTACACACCTCTCCATCGTGTGTAGATTCTCCATGAGGATCTCACCGACCCGGGATGCTGGCAATTTCCATGCAGAGAGGCACAGCGAGCCTGGCCTCTTAATTCTGAATTCACATTAGCACCACCAGCGGGGAAATTGCACCTCCTGCTTATGTAGAATATTTTCCTTTGATACACTATTATTCATGATGGTTCCATCCTCGGAAAGACTATTTTTCCAAAGCTTGCAGCTTGCAAAACTTTTCTAATGGAAAGTCCAAGCTTAATCATGAAAGAAGGGATGACATTCTGCAATAAGAACATCTTAAGGCATACAATTTCATTCTGAACATCTCTGAAAAAACATCCATGGTCATTTTCCTAGTGTGAAAGCCATATTTGCATTGCAACAAGGCTATGCCAAGGTGCATACCATATACGCAAGAGTCCTTACGTGAGCAGAGGATGACATCACATTCTGCATGTTTTAGATTTTGTTGGTCAAGAGCAATAGCTTGATGGAGAAATTCACAAAGTGAGGACGTGGCCACAATCCTCTGAACTCACAGAGGCAGCAACAGCACCTCAAAAGGAGGAGGATTTTACCCATGAACTTCCTACCACTGAAAATTTGCTTTAACTGTTCAATGTACTGTTTCAATTTCTGTATCAAATCTGGTGTGGAAAGAATTTATAGCATCTTGGGCAGAAATGATGATCAAAATCTTGAGCATCTGGTGGCATGCGGGCACCCACCACCTAGAATGGAAGCCCAAGCAATGAGACCAGCTGCCGCATCAGTGCACACTTGCTGATTTCAGCTCCGGCTTTGCGAAGGCAGGGACCGATGACTCCGAGAGATTCAGAATGACCGTATGTTGAGTTGTGGGTATATTTAATGAGCCTTTGGGTTGTATGAAAGAAAAAGATGGGCTGGGTCAGTGGGAATTGTGAAAGCCTCACTTCTTAAAATAAAATTGAGCTGCAAATTAAATTACCAAGCAATTGAATTTCTTACTTAATAGAAGGATTCTAACATTGTGCCTGACACGAAACAGGCAGTTAAAGTGGCAGCTACCCTTGTTATCTTTTTTGTTAACTAATGTTTATCAAGAATTTGAAAATCTGTGACTGCCCTGAGGGCCTGTCTAGATAATTTAGAGGATTCCCAATGATATCTGACAGTGTAAACAAATCAGTTGAGCACTCACAAAAAACAATAGCAAGGAAACAGAAGTTGACAAGTCTATAAAGTGGAAGCTACCAGAGGATGGAGACAAAGAAAAGGAAGTAACATAGAAATACTGAAATAGAAGAGGAAGTAAAAAAATACAGAGTTCAGAAAATTAGCCTCAAAATAGATCCTGTAAAAATGCACAGCACTAGGGTGGGAAGGGAGCCAATAGTTTGGGAACATGAAGCTAAGAGCTGGTGACTGGGTGACTGGCAGAGCGCTCAGAAAGCCCTCTGCTGTCTCCCCATCGTGGTCAGCATGAAGCAGTCCCTTGGACAGCCAGGTCCTCCACCGCCTCCTTGGTCGTAGAGTGCCACCCCACACACCCACACACTGCACCCTCAGGTCGGTCTGGTGTCAGGAGTCTACGGTCTACAGTCAAGGTCAGACGACAAGCAATGAAGGGACAAAGCAAGCACATCATTTTAAAAAGACAGTTGCCAACAAAGAGTTTTGTCCTGTGGGAAGAGGAGGAAGAAGACAGAAGAGAGAAAGAACGAGTCCTCCTGTGACCGAGAACTCACACTTAGGCCTACATCAGGGGATGGTTTTCCACAAAGATTTCTGGTCAACCTGAATGCACAAACATTTAAGGACACATATGAAATAGTCAAATATCTACCCGCTGATAATATTTAATTTCTTTTTTTTTTAAATTAGGTTAACAGACAAATCATGCAGAAAATACAAAATTTCCATATAACCTTCTATTATTAACACCTCGCATTAGTGTGGTACATTTGCTACAATTGGTGAAAGAATATTATTGTAACTGTCCATAGTTTACATTAGGGTTCACTGTGTTGGACAGTCCTAAGGTTTTTTTTTTTTTTTTTATTCTAGTAACATTTATACAACCTAAAGTTTCCCCCTTTTAACCACATTAAAATATATAATTCATTGCTGTTAAATACATTCACAATCTTGTGCTGCTCTTCCCACCATCCATTAACAAAACTTTTCATCACCCCAAATAGAAACTCTAAAATTTAAGCATTAATTCCCCATTCCCTATCCCTATATTCTAGTGTCTCACTCTATGAACTTGCTTATTCTAATTATTTCATATCAATGAGATCAAACAATATTTGTCCTTTTGTGTCTGGCTCATTTCACTCAACATGATGCCTTCAAGGCTCATCCATGTGGTAGCACGTGTCAGAACTTCATTCCTTTTAACGACTGAATAATATTCCATTGTACGTAGTTTTAAACTTAGTTTCCTTTCTACACTTAAGTGACCATTAGCAATGTTGACTTTTTCCACTCTCACATTCCATAAAAAATTCAATTCAAATCATTCATGTGTATCTTTGACTTCATTAGCTTCACCATCACTAGAGCCATTTGGGGAGTCATTTAACACAGTTTTCCAGAGCATATTGTTACTCACATTTTATATGTATGATTCTGTCTCTAAAAATCTTTACTCCGAGCCACAAATAAACATTCACGGAATATTGTCAGCCCATTTTTTCATTCATCTTATAGGTGTATATTCTTTCTCCCTTAAATATTACCACTTGATGTATGATTCTTTAAAAATATATTCAATATCAAAAATGCAAAGTATTTTTAACACATATATGAGTTATAAAGACTCATGAGTCAAAAAGTATTTTTTAAAAACCTCATGCATTGCACACCTATCTTAAGAAATGAGACATGACCAGAAGCTCTAAAGCTGTCTGTGAGTCTGTCCTTAGTCCACAGCCTTGCCACCTCACCCCCTCTACCACAATTGGTAATCACCAATTTAAAGTTTGTATTTATCATTCTCTTGTTTTTAGTGTCAGTTTTAGCACACATGGCTCTATCGCTATACAATATACAGTTTCATTTTGCGCTTTTAAAAATCTCCTTGTAAATGGAATCATGTGTGCCTCACAACTTGCTCTTTTGGCTTGATATCATGTTTGTGAGATTGAACTCTGTTAAATGCACATAACAATAGTTCATTGATTTTCGCTAGTGACAGTATTCTACTGCATGACTATGCTAATGTGCATTTATCCTTTCTACTATATTGGTAGATAGTTAGGTTGTTTCTAGGTTTTTCCCTTACAAAACATTGCATTGCATTGCATTGCAAAACATTGCTTTGCTTCTGTGAATATTCTTTCAGTGTCTTTTGGCACACATATGGAAGAGTTTTTCCAGGTTGTTTTATTAGTTTGAGTTCAGTTGTGAAGACCTGAAACTTCTATATAATTTAAATATAAAGAGATTTATTACAAAGTATGAAACAGATTGCAGGTTAAGCTTTCCTGTTACAACTCACAAAGCCACACTACAGAACTGGGCTGCTTGTGCAGCTACAGCTTCTTCCAAGATCAGAGAACTACCTATTTCTCTGGGAAGCTATTGACAACAGGTTGTGACTCTAGGACCACATTGCCTCGCTACTATGAAAACCACCTCTGCTAACAAAGCTGCCACTTCCAAAACTACATTGCCTCTGCTCTGACCCCCACCAACAAAATGGGAGCCTTGCACCCTGCCTTTCCCCCTCACTCTATGGTTTCAAACTGAAGTTTCAAGCAAGGGCTTCCTATTAGCAGATCCTGAATCACCCCTGGAAACTATCTGCAAAGAAGTCTGGAAGTGCTGGCAGTAGCATTCCCTTCCCTGCAGTACAGGGAGGCACAGTAGAAGGCAGTCGGAACAACTATCAAGTGAGTCAATCCACAACATTAGACTTATTACCTTCTGAAGAATTAACAGGTTTGTGTTTCATTTTGTTTTTTTCCATATAACTTTTGATTCTACCAGACATGGATTTTTGTATATGATGTCAAGTGGGATCCTATTTTAATTTTTACCTACTTATTAAATGAATCAACCATTCCTCTCTGTTCTTCACTGCTACTGGTCATATATTAAGTTTCTATATATTTATGGGTCTTTTCTAGTTCTCTGCTATTCCACTGAGCTATTTGTCTTTTTCTCTCTCAGATCCATGCTCTATTATTATTATGGCTTTGTAAGTCTTGATGCCCAGGTAGAGCAAATTCCCCCACTTTGTTTTTCTTCTTTGAGAGTTTCCTGTATGATCTCATTTAGGAATTCATCTCAAATACACACTGGCAAAAATGTAAAAATACGTGTGTACGAGGCCAGTCATTGCAGCACTTTTTAGTAGTAAAAAACTGGAATGCCCTTCAAGAGATGATTAGCATTTCCATACAATGGGATATTAGGTAACCATAAAAAAGAATGGGACTACCTATGTACATTACTATGGAGTGATCATCAAAATATGTTACCCCAATGTAATAGAGTTAGACTCGTCTATAATTTCCCTACACATGATTCTTCTACGCCTTTTGTTTGAACCTATAATTAGCACTATACCCATTACATATATGTCCCAAGACTTAAATCTTCCGTCTGTTCAAGTGCCGGTTGAGCCCTGAATCTCAGCAGAGTTACTGCCAACACCTACTCTCCAGTTCATCAGACTCACCCAGGACAACTAACAAAATGATGATGATGGACAATGCCCATCCCAAAAAGCAAAGAGTATCTACAACTGGAAGCAAAAACGTTCCTTCCATCTGCCCCATAAAATCTAAGCCCCCTCTCAATCTGAGGCAGGGCAGGCATTACCATCCCCAAATCCTCAGGACAGTGGAATGAACAAACTTAAGGGGGCAATGGAACCATGGACCAAAGTAGACTTATAATTATTGTAGTAATGGAAAAACTTTGACATTGATATAAAGATAATGGTTACCAGAGGTTCTGAGGGGGGAGAAGGGAAGAATAGATAGAACATGGAGCATTTTTAAGGCATTGGAATTGCTCTGTAGTATATTGCAATGATGGATACCAGCCATTATACAATTTGTCAAAGCCTTTGAAATTGTACGATGCAAAGTGTAAACCATAATGTAAACTATAGACTTTGGTTAGTGACAATGCTTCAATATTTGTTCATCAATTGTAACAAATGTACACACTAATGCAAGATGTTATTAATAGGGGAAAATGTGAAAAGGGGAAGAGATAGGGTATATGGGAATCCCCTGTGCTTTCTATGTAACTTTTCTGTAATCGATGACTTCTTTAAAAATAAAGTTTATTATATGAAAATGTATCTATATAATGTTAAGTGGAAATAAGCAAGATGGAGAAAAGTACATATAATATGTTACTATTTAAGAAAAGAAAGACGGGGCGCAGAGTAGCTCAGTGGTTGAGCACCTGCTTCTCACACATGACGGCCTGGGTTCAATCCCCAGTACCTCTTAAAAAAAAGAGAGAGAGAGAGAATATAAAAATAAATAAATACACACACTCTCATACACACTTACACTTTTAAAGTATAAATCATAAAATATTATCTACAGGGGGAGGGAAGGACCAGAGATAGAAACTAGACTTCCAAGAATATAATATGTTTTGTAGACTTGAGTTTGAATCATGTAACTATTTTACATAATTCTCAAACAATTAAATCAAAATGAAATAAAGCTTTCCCTAAATATCAAAAACTAAGGAAACCAAAATGAGGTCATCCTTGTATAAAATTGACAGCTTAGTCATACAGAGATAAATTATTTCAAGTGACTTTAATGTACAGTAATCTAGTCACAAGCCACTCTTTTATTTTAAACAATTTACTGAAGTATATCATTCATACATGAACATACATAAACTGTAAGTGTTCAGTAAACATCGTGAACTTACAAAACAAACATGCATAACATGCAGGGCTCTCACACATCACCCCCCACACACAAACACCCTGCATTGTTGTGAAACATCTGTTAACAAATCATGAAAGAACATCGTCACAGTATTACTACTAACTGTAGTCCGTATCTTCCTCCCCTATACATTTTTTTAAGGATTGATTTATTTATTTACTTTTATCCATTTTTGCCCCCTCCCCGTTTTTGCTGTTTCTGTGTCCATTCGCTGGGCAACTCTCTGTGTCCATTTCCTGCCCTCTCTTCTCATCCTTCTCCTCCCGTCTTCACTGGGATTCGATCCTCGGAATCTCGGATGTGGGAGAGAAGCATCCAACCACCTGTGCCACCTTAGTTCCTGGTTTTTCGATGCGTCTCACCTTGGCTCTCCCTTGTGTCAATCTCCTGGTATGTCATCATCTTGTTGCGCGGCTTGCGGGGCCTGGCAGCACACCCGCACATGAAGTCTGACAGCTCACCCGTGCACGGGGCCTGGTGGCCCATGCACCTTCTATATTTTTCTTTTTTTTCTTTTTACCAGGAGGTCACTGGGATTGAACCCAGGTCCCTCCATATGAGAGATGGACGCCCAACCACCCAAACCACATCCGTCCTCCTGCTATAGCTCTCAAGTTTGACCAAAGATACCCAAAGTTACAGTCTTTTCCCATACAGGATGGTCATATCATAAATTAGGCTTAGTTTATCACCAGCATTCTAAAAACCAGACCGAGGGAGAAAAACTAGGTCTGGGGATACATGCATGGTTTCTAATATAGCGAATGTTTAGCCTACCCTGATTATCACAAAATCAGGTCAGTGACACACAT
>JAQZBX010090892.1:0-12455 GCA_029593785.1 Cabassous unicinctus
TTTCTCATAATGATGATGGGGGTGAAGGATTTGGCATCCAGGGTATGTGTTCAGGGATCCTACTGCAGGCATGTTTTCTCAGACTAAGCACCAAAGCACTGCAGAGGACCTTGTTAAGGGGTGATCTCCACTGACTCCACCCCCACCCCACCCACAAAGGAAGGGGCTCCTTGCTGAGTCATAGTTAACGGGTCAAAGCACCTGAAAATTTTGTGAACCACCATCCCACCAGCTGAAGTTGCTTATATAAGGTCATTCATAAAAGGGGCACCTTAGAGAGGCTGAAAGTTGCCAAGCACACTTCCTTTTACTCTAAAGTCTGTCCACAGCACACAACAGCACCCAAAGCCAAAAGACAATTTTACCACCAAATGTTAAAGCCAGAAACTGCTCCATCCTTAAATCACCACTATAGAATTTTTAAATGTGTTATATATTATAACAGACAGGTACATTTTACATTGCATTCGGTTACTATCACAAGGCAGTATTGAGGCTGTTAAAGGTCAAGCTTTGATTTTCCCTGTTTCTTCCCTCTCTCCAAGATATTAATGTTTCCACATTTGTTTTCAATAAACAAATTCAATTCTTTGTAGGTGTGTTTTCCTTTCCATAAGGCAAAAACATTGTAATTCTTCTGAATAAAATTTAGCATCTCTGTCCTCATATTGTGATTGTTAAAGCAAAAGCAGGCCACATGCTAACATAACACCATTTTTTTTTTTCAAGGTACCAGGGACCGGGGATTGAAGCCAGGACCTCATAGGTGGGAAGCCGGCACTCAACCACTGAGCCACATCAGCTTCCCTGAGTTGGTTTTTTCGTCTGTTTTGCTTTGTTGTTTGGTTTTGTTTTTTCAGAAGGCACTGGGACCAAACCTGAGACCTCTCGGAACCTTTTTTAGAAGAAGGATAAAGCTAAACTAAAAATGCACTATCTCCATAAAAATAGGTCACGTCTGAAAGGTCATCTCCAAACCAGTTTTCACAAATCATAAATCTAAACCTTCTGCGCAGGTAGTACATTTATCAGGCCTCTGTGAGGGCTAAGGGCTCTAGGAAGATAAAGCTAATTAGCAGATCTGTTCTGTTTACATTGAGCAAATGAATTAATTGAGGTTTTGTTTCCTGATCACTAGTTCTGATAGTAAAAGTAGTCACTGACCAGCAAACACTCTGTCTGCATTTTATAAGAGGGATTGTATAACCTCCTACATTTCATAGGAAGCCAGGTTAGATGGTAAACTTAGGAAACAGCTCCAATTAAAAACATGGTGCTTGTCTTCAACATTAAGTTCTTCCAATTAAAGAGTTCATAAAAGAACTTATTAATTTCATTTCTCTTCCTGTTGTGATACAAAATGTACCAACTGTAGCAATTTTTCAACTGGAATAAAAATGATGGCACAATTAGAAAGGTGGACAATGGATTCTTCTAAATAACTTCATGTTTTATAAGAAGCACAATTTCAGTTTAACTTTCCATTACATTGGCAGAAACCAAAGTCTTTCTCAACATTGCCTTCAATGAAACCATAAATGTTTATGAATACCACACACATAAGTGGCTTAAAAACATATATGGTTAACCAATTGTATTAGTCAGGGTTGCATTCTAGATTTTATAGAATAAAATAACACAAATCAAAAAGGGCTTTCTAGAGCTCAGCCCTAAGAGAAATACCAAAATCCAATAATTAGACCAAATTAAATGAATGTAATTATTTATCACACAATACAATAGGTTACTTCCTTAGGAACATATCACATAAATGTCAATAGCCTGCCCCACACTATCATCTCCAGTGATTACTGCTATTTTCAAATCAACGTCAGTCTGCCTTGCCATCTTGTGAAGGGCAGCCTCAAGGCCAGAGGTTGGTCCCCCAGCACTGCTGAGCTCCATCACCAGTCGACATTCAATGAGCTGCTTTCTTTCTCTTCCCATTGTTTTGTTTTGTTTGTTTGTTTTTGTCCATATAGTAGCAAACGCTGCACAGGTAAGGACACCTGAGCACCACATTTACTGCTGTAGCCTTGTCTGCTGTTTATGCTCATCAGACACATGGCTGGTAACTGAAGTGAGTAGAGATTTGAAGACTGCACCCTCCTAAAAACTTCTGTGGGCTATTAAAGAATTCATTAGTTTTAATTTTTAAAATTCCCTGGATTTTCTAAACAATCTTCTAGAGAGGATGGGTCCAATTGATTGTATTTCAGAAACTCTGACCTTTAATTTAGTCTTGTCAGTGATTTGTTGAGACAGGCCAAAAGGAACATTCCAGAGAAGCTAAAGCTTAGCAATTCAGAATTCCAGAATTCTATAAGAGACAGGACTTTAACAATCACCTCATGTAGCAGTTCTTAACTTTTTAAGATGCATTATCCCTGGAGGAATCTGTTAAAAACTATGGATCCTCTCCTCAGAGAAAAAAAGCATTTTTTTTTTTTCACTTATAATTTCTGGGCATCTAAGATCCCCTGAAGAGGATTTTGGGACACCAGGTTAGGAAACCTTGACCTAATCCAACCATCTCAGTTGCAGATGAAGAAACTAAGGTGCAGAGAAGAAAAATGACTTGAGGACTGTGTAGCATTTAAGTGACAGAGACAGCAGAAAACCCTGCTTGTCCTAATCCTTGTCTAGTGCCATGGACTGTGTCACCTCAATATGGACTTGTCTTTGTGGTTAATGACAAGACAATATTGCAAAGGACTTTGAGGGCCTGCTAAAATGCTCCTATTAACTGGTCAAAGAATATTTACTGAGCATATGTAATTAGAATTCAACCCACTAATCTTTCTAACCAAGTATGAAATCTTTTTTTTTTTCTTTCAGTTTTCACTCTCCTTAACCTATCTAGATCCATCTGAATCCATCCCCATCCTCCTTCCCTCCTTCCTCCAATCCTACAAACTCGCTCTTAAAGCTCCCTCCTTCCTGCATTCTGGTCATATGGCATTATCCAGGTTCTTCTCCTACCTCTTCAATGGCTTGCCCCTTTCCCCCTGACATCTTATATCGCTTCCTTGGCCTCCACCATCCCTCCTTCTCCCAGGGGTTCCATAAAACTCAGCCCTGCTCTTCTCCTGACTCTCCTCACCCCCCAAAACTTGCTCCTCTAAACTGTTTCTATTTCCACTGGCTCATGTAAGACAGATTGGTGTCTTGAACATTGTATTTGGCTCATAGCAAGAGCAAAATAAACCCTTGTTGATAACTGACACTAAAATGTTAGCTAATGTACACATTACAAATTTACCACCAATACCCAGGGTTCATAAGTTTTCATGAGTTTGACAACACTTTTCTTTTTTTAAGTGTTATATTTGGCCTCACTTTTTCTGGGCAATCGGTTTTTTAAAGGGACTGTAGCTCCCCCTAGTGGGTAATAGTGGTACTTTCAAAATCAGCCCTCCCCCCAACTCTACTGTGTACTCTGAAGGGTCAACTATAAAATGACATAGTACATACTAACTACAATCCAGACTATTAATTGCTCAAAGCTCTTCATGTTGGTCTTAAACATATGCTTAGAGAGTGATCCTTCTTAAGAAGCAGATATACATTTTTAATATTTTTAAATGAGATATTCAGTAATACCACTTGAAATTACCTCAGTACCAACTACAAAAGAGGTTCTTTGTTAGCCCAATAAATTACAGCAATATTATGATAAGGCCAGAATCTTGGTTCTAGTATGGGCCAGGAAGCTTTTATTGGTCCCTTAGCCGCAGGTCTCACACTGACTCGAGGAGGACATCTTTAAAATATTTGCTCTAAGCCAAGAAAGAGCCAGCCTCAGAGAAAGCAAACAATCGGCACAATTCTAATTCTCTGATTTGTAATTCAACCCCAAATTCTCTGACTGGAAATTAACCCCAAAATGCCAGGAGGTCAACAGTGGCTTTATATTTTTAAATACTCTTCCATATATTGGCAATTGACTTCATTCCTCAGAACCACATTCAGGTGGCTAATGAAACCCTTTTAAATGTTCACTGTGCTAGTTATTTACTTTTAACCAACAGTTTTATTAAGTGTATGTATATGTATGCATATATATTTATATCATATTACAGGATACTTTATATCATTCCATTCTTAAAATTTAAGATGCAATGGAATACAAAAAAGTAGGAAAATCTACATGACAACTGTTTTTCAGGTTGCTATTTTTGGAATGTCTTTTTATATGGAACTATTGCAGTCTGGACAAAATCAGGAACTTAGTCCATGTCCTAAAATAGAAAAATTAATGTATTATCCACTATAAAATGTACTTGGCCAACTCAAAGGCAACAGTGCTCATAGCAATATTTATGTTGTCTGAATGAAATAATCCCATGTGAGTTTGAAAATATAATTAATGGAAAGAGCTGACATTATGTTAAAAAAAACACCTGAACTTTCATTATCACCAAAGTCATAAAACAAGAGTAATAATTAAACAAACTAATCACTTCTTTTGTTATCTAGTAGCAATTTTAATTCCAAAGTTTCATAGAAAACTAAAATTACTAATTCTATACATATTCTAAGCATTCATCACTAAAATCACACTGTAATTCTTAGGAGTAATCAATGATTTCACTTTAGTTGATAGATTATAGGAACAGATGTAGAAAACAAAATGGGTAGATTAGAGTGTTACCAGAAATGTATTTATTCAACCTCATTTGCAGTCAAACAGTTATTTAAAGCACAAATTAGATAATTAATCTTTGTTATTATGGAGACATTTTTAATTAGTTCTACCAAATAAAGGTGGCATGCACATAGATTATCACTAATTGTTAGTCAAGTCACAGACATCTGTTAAGCAGCCATCACCAGGCCTCACCTTCTCTAGGAAAGTCACAAACACACACTAAGAGGCCATCCTCTGGGCTTCTGCTACCCCCACCTCCTTTTCTATTGTGTGCCCTTCCACAACCTGGGGGAGATGTTAAGTCTAATGAAAAGGCCCTGCCAGACCTAAAGCTCAGAAACTGGAAACAAGCAGCCCCCGATATTTATCAGAATAAGAATTCTCAGTGTCAGGACCCCATCCCTCCAAGGTTGATAAAGCCACACCCAAGCAGTATAGATTTGTCTCTCTTCTCCTGCATGAAGTGGGGTGTGTGGAACTGCCATGTATTGACCCCCACCTAGAGCAGTGTTGGCCACTCTGGGAGACTGGCCATGATGGGAATTCTTCCTCCGCTCTTTTGGACTTTTTGTGCATGTAAGTTATAAGATTTGCCCTTTCTGAATCTTCATTCTGCATAAAAAAGGGATCATTTGCTGAAAGTGTCTGTTGTGACCTGAACGTGTATTCCTGTGATGCACCACTGTAGTAACTCACTCCACAGATTTTGGCGCAGGCAGCAGGATGCACAAGGAAATGCAGAATGAGTTAACTTTTTGCTGCTCTTCTTATCACTCTTGCCTTCTGTTTTAGTTTGCTAAGCTGCTCAAAGCAAATACCATGAAATGTGTTGGCTCTAAATATGAGGATGTATTTGCTTACAAGCTTACAGTTTTGAGCCTGAGAAAAATGTCCAAATCAAGGCATCACCAGTCGATGCTTTCTTACTGAAGACCTGCTGCCCATGATCCTGGACTCCTCTGTCACATGGCAAGGCACATGGCAGCATCTGCTGGTCTGTCCTCGTTCTTCCAGGTTTTATCGCTTTCTGTTTCTTGCTTCTGTGGCTTTCCTTTTCTGTATTCATTCCATTTATAAAGAACTCCAGCAAGATGATTAAGACCCGACCTGGGCCACATCTTAACTGAAGTAACATCATCAAAAGGCCTTACTTATAATAGGTATACACCCACAGGAGTGGATTAAATTTAGGAACGTGACTTTCTGGGGTACATACAATTCCAAACCACCACACCTTCCTTTTGCATAGGAGTGTCTCGGATGACACAGGACTCAAGGTTTTAAGGGCTAAATTAAGGGGTTGACCTTTCCTTACAAGCTTGTGTAGTGGTGCTCCCCACAGCTGGGGGACCTAGGGCAAGCTGTCTCCACTCTCTAGGGAAGAGGTGGTAACAAATGGGATTTTGAAAATCCCTCCATGGACCACTAGGGAATTGTTGAATTGGTTTACTCACTGATTCTGAGGTTAGTAGGAGACAGATTGGTAATTCAGGAGACAGGTAGAAATGAAGATGGAGAACCTGAGGTGAAAACGAAGGTGTGAGCTCTTATGGAGATGGAGATATGGGATATGAAAGACAGATATGAGCAGAAGACAGGAGGGGACCTCCTGTCGTGGCTGCCCCCACTGTATGATGAAGGGGCGACAAGCACCCTGATTAACCAGGCTGAGCGGAGCTGTCTCGGAAACCTCCAACCCCGTCCTCCAACAGACTCTCAGCCAGCTGGACCCGAGGAGGAGGAGGCCGAGAAGAGGGAAGGAGCTGTGGCCCCAGTGGCTACCTCTAGGGCTGAGCTGCAGCTAGGTGCAACATGGCCTCAACCTCTGTTTGTCCTAAAAGGAGTCAAACAAGCATACCCCACTCTGGGTGACCTCCGCCAAAATCCAACTAAGCCTTGGAATAAGGATGAGGAAGGTGTAGCTATACTGCAACAATTGGATTATGGGCACATGGATATTCCACCCCCACCAGAGGGATTTAGAGACTCCCACTTTACAGTAGGACATTGATGATTTTATTAGAAAGGGACCCACCTGAGTGGAGCGACAAGCTTATTTTGTTCCTCACCCCTGGGCTTCCACTGGGTTTTGCAACCAAGTGAGTTTGTTGTACCATCCCCACTTGGGGCAAGAGCTCCCATGCTAAGGGGGTGGCCTCTGTGGTGACTGGCAGGGGAGCCAGGCGGGCGGGCAGTGGACACATGCCCAATAATGTGTCAGGCTCTCTGACCCAGGAACGGGCCAGGGCCTGTGTCACTCAGGACCCCCACTCATGGGGCTCAGGTTAGGTTGGTGGAGGAGGAGATAGTCTGCAGATCTCCTGCTTGTCCCTTTGGCCTGGGTGAGTAGTCAGGTGCCTGGGAGGGGACTCTACCCAGATCCAAGTAAATTAAAAGTGGCCTAGCAGTGGGACCAAGGTCTCTGCCCACTCCCTGGGGGACCAAAGGCAGTTGTCCCAGAATGTGTACAACTTGGGGGCAGTAAACAAACCTTTATAGTGCTTTTAGATGGATACAGTAGCCCAAGCACTATCATTCCGGGAGACACAGAGGGGAGAAGACAGCAAATAGTGTTGGAAGGTTGAGGGCATTCCACACAGGTATGGGGATGGGAGGTTACTGCCACCCTGCGGATCAGTCCCTTTGGTCCCCTTCCACTTTGCATGGTGTGACAGTTTGAATTTGGTGAAATTAAAAAAAAGATTATGTTCTTAACTATTCCATTCCTATGGGTATGAGATCTTTTGATTGCATTAGATTTGGTTAAGGGACCTTGATTAGATCACTTGATTAGATGGCTTTTGATTGGACTAAGTCAGTGAGGCATGACTCAGGTTGGGTCTCCACCCTCTTACTAGAGCCTTTTATAAACAGAGACAGAGAGAAAGAAGACTCAGAAAAGGGAGCTCTGCCATTTTGATCTGGCCACATGAAAGAGAGGACTCAAGGATCACTAGCAGCTGAAACTGAGGCACAAAGCCCCCAAGAGGCTGGGCCCATTGAACAGCTCAAGGCTAAAGAGACAGCATTATGCCTGATTGCCCACAGCTGGGTTAAGGGAGAAAATGGACCAGCCGAGGCTGAGAGAAGAGGCCTGGAAGGAGACAAGCCCTATGCCTGATTGTCCATAACTGAGCTCTATGGACATGGTGAGGCTGGAGGAAGTCAGACACCTAAGCAGAGATCAGCTGCCATCTTGCCTTGCCACAAGGTAAAACTACAGGATCTGACAACAGACGACCTTGGTGAGAAAGCATCTCTGATGATGCCTTGACTTGGACATTTTTACAACCTCACAACTGTAAACTTTTATCCTAATAAAATTCCCATTATAAAGACCAACCAATTTCTAGTACTTTGCCTTGACAGCCCTGTGGCAAACTAAGACACATGGTCAAGTTTCACACCCGGGAATGAAATTGTAGAAATTAATGTTCTGCACTGCTGCACCTCCCAGCAGTGACTGCAGGGATGCATTTCCCCATCCCAACAAATTCTGGTCATCACGTGCATTTGGGTGAGTGACTTGCCATGCACCTCCAATGCACCCATCTCTTCCCCCCATTGTCCAGCAGTGCCAATATCACCTCCCTGGGAAAGGAACATTACTGAACTCATAAAGGATCTTCTGTCTGTGGTATCCTCTGCTCTACTATCTCTGTCTATAAAAGCTCAGTGAAAAGGGCAAGTGGAACATGGAGACTGACTAGGATGCACAAGTGTCCCCATTGCCACCCATGGCCCCAGACATTATGCTATTTGCATATTAGCCTCATCCCGGTATCCTCCTGGCATCCCCATGTCAGGTGACATGGAAAGCAGGTGCTTCCCACTGCTTTCCACTGGGGAATGGAGAAGGAGCAGGACCTGCAGGAGGTAAACTTGGCTGTTTCAGCCATCCTGCCTCTTAGACCTGTAGAGCCTGGATCTCCACTTGAGATACAGGTTTCTGCTACCCGGACCCATGCTAACTGGTCCCTCCTGCAGAAGGAGGGAGTAACAGGAATTTGCAGACCCTTGGGCTTCTGGACTAGGTGGCTCCCAGACATAAGCCAGCGCTGCCCCTCCCCCCACCTAAGGCAGCTTCTGGCAGGCTGTTAGGCCTTGATAGAAGCAGAGGGAGCATTGAGAGTTCTCAGGCCCTTCTGAGGCCAGAAATCCCCATCATGTCCTAGATCCTGGGTAATCCCTACATTCATCCAGGCAGTGCCCAGCAACAGAGCATTATCAAATAGAAATGGCATATTAAGATGGTGCTTATCCAGGCCCCCAGGGAGTGACATACCTGCATGAGTGTGTGGCAGAGGCCCCCCCAACAAAGATCCTTTTGCAATACTAGATGAGGTCCTTCTCTCCCTGCACTGGCATCCTGGCGATTCAGACTCAGAGATGCTCAGCACTGTGATGGATTGACCAAGCTGAAGCCATCTGGCAACCATTGGTCAACAACCACTATCTCTCTTGCCTCAAGGAGACTCTATCCACCTCTAGCACTGGAAAAAGTGCCCGTTGGGCTGAACCACAGGCATTCCATTTAGCCCAGGAACATGGAGTACCTCTTTCATTAAAAGAGGCCCAATCTGCCATTTTCCAATGTGAGAGATGTCAACTACAAGCCAGGATCCAAAAAGAGCATTTGGGAGCTATTCCCTGAGGGGTCACAATGAGCCGGCTCATGGTAAGTGGACTACATAGGCCCTCTCCCACCATCCAAAGGTATGTCCTATACCTTGTGTGGTAGTTTGAGGCTTTTGTGGACCCCAGAAAAGATCATGTCCTTAGAGTTAATCCATTCCTGTGGGCTTGAACCTATTGTAGGTGGGACCTTTTGATTAGATTACCCCAGTTAAGGGCCATTGATTAGATTACTTAAGTTGTGATCCAGGGTGGGTCTCGATCCTCTTACTGGAGTCTTTTATAAATGGGATGAATGTGGAGATACAGAGAAAAAGACACAGCAGTTCAGAGAGGAACTCGCAGAAGCTGAAAGAGGAAACCAAAGATGGAGCAGCCAGAGGCTGAAAGCAATGGAGCCCGGAAGAGAAAGCAGAGATCGGCAGATGCCACCACATGCCTTGCCACATGACAGAGAAGTCCAGGATCACCTGTAGCTGGTCTTCAGGGAGAGGACATATCCTGATGCCTTGAATTGGACATTTTTATCAGCCTTGTAACTGTAAGCTTATAAGTTAAAAAATCCGCATTGCAAAAGCCAACCCAATTGCTTCTGGCAACTTTTAACAAACTAAAACATCTTGGTTACAGTGGATACCTATTCAGGCTTTGCTTTTCCAGTTCATTGTGAGACACAGTACATACAAGGGATACCTTGGAAAAGTGGATTTGCCACCCTTTAGGGTATCAGATGAGATCTCCTCTGATCAGGGTCACCACTTTACTGCTTAATCCTCTCAATGATGGGTCTAGACCCATGGAATTAGATAGACCTTCCACAGGCAGCTAGAATTGTGGAGAGTTTTAATGGCCACCTTAAAAGGAGCTTCAATGCCTATACCCTGACAACTCTTTTACTGGATGGACTATTCACCTTACCTAGATGCTGAAGTCAGCAATTTCCCAGAAGGATAACATGGCTTTATGTTGTTTCCTAGTCTGAGGAGGGGATGAGGAGCCCAGGCTTTGCTTCATGCTCATTCTTAACACCCATTAGGATGAGGATTGGCCCCCAAAACGGGGCCCATGGAAACACCACTTAGGACTCTCCATTCCAGCCACTGTCAGGATCATTCTGCTTTTTACCCCATTATACCTTCCACACAATTTCCAGGATGGTGGGAAGTTAGGGCTGCCAGGTGGAGGGGTGGGATGACAGAAGTGAGCCTAAAAGTGCTTAACAAATACAGGGTAACAACTCAGTGGATGGGACCTGCAGGATACAACACACACATGCTGGAGGTTAGTGGGCAATGCCCACCCCTAGTTGGTCTACCAGTTCCCTTGGGAACAGTCATGGGACACTTTCGAGGAGTCCCGACAGCTCCCATCTATCAGGGAAGGGTGGCAGTGGGCCAGAAGGTATGGGTAAGGCCCTCAGATCAATGAGAAAGAGGTGAAATTATAGCTCAGGGCAAGGGGCAGACAGACTGGGTGGCCCTAGAAGGAAAACATAAGTTACTGCAAATAGGGCACTCCCATGGGAAGTGGTTGTATGACTATCTTGTCAAAACTAATAACTGCTTGCTTCTCTTGTTTTTCTACATGTTTACCCCAAGAACATCCTGGAAGAAAGACACCTTTGTCCATCTGACCCAGAACATCATGGCACAGGGAATCTGACTGATAGCTGGATCTGCCATCTAATCCCTCACTCTCTCCTCTTTGCTGAGCCCAGTTTGACACACAAGGAACTGATCTTCCCAGACTCATGTTTGGACTGAACCAGAAAGCCCCTGTGACAAGGATAACAGTACAGCCATTGGTTGTGCATTCTTCTGTAACCTATCAAGATGCAACAACTCTCAAGGCAATGAAAACAGCGAATGGCCCAGTCATCTTTCCAATTTGTTCACCAGTGAACATGATGGGCAATCTGTCAGCCAACTTGGTTGGCATTGCTGAGTTCACAACACAAGCCATTCAGGCTCAATAGAAATCTTTGGACTCTCTAGCCAGTGTCTATAATTGCATTGCCTTCAATTTTCTCCTAGCCCAACAAACAAGCATATGTGCTATTGTTAACACCTCCTGAACATACATAATTCCTCCTACCTGAGGGGAAGTGAAACAGAAGGTAACTAAAATCCAATGGCAAGCTCACTAGCTGCAAAGTGTACAAACAGATTCTACGTGGGACCTCTTCAGCTGTCTCCCAGGGGCCAAGGAAGCATGGATGCTATTACTTATGACAGGCCAGTCACTTTGCGTGAAGTAATGGTATGCATAAGTGAAGCCTTCCTAATGTGAGGCAGCAGCAGGTTTACGCCTTCACATCCGAAATAGGAGGTGGGCTTATATTGTAGAAGACATTGCTGCAGACAAGTAAGCTAGGCCTGGTCGAAAGCCTGAGGGCTGTACTGTTAAAAAAGTCATAGACATCTGTTAAGCAGCCATCACCAGGCCTCACCTTCTCTAGGAAAGTCACAAACACACACTAAGAGGCTATCCTCTGGGCTTCTGCTACCCCTACCTCCTTTTCTATTGTATGCCCTTCCACAACCTGGGGGAGACGTTAAGTCTAATGAAAAGACCCTGCCAGACCTTAAACCCAGAAACAGGCCACAAGCAGTCCCCAATACTTATCAGAATACGAATTCTCAGTGGCAGGGCCACCTCCTTCCAAGGTTGATAAAAGCCACATTCAAATGGTATAGATTTGTCTCTCTTCTCTGGTGCGAAGTGGGGAGTGCAGTGCTGCCTCTATCAACTCTGATCAGGAGCAGTTTTTGGCCACCCTGGGAGACCAGCCATGATGGGATTTCTTCCCCTGCTCTTGTGCACTTTTTGTACTATGTTAGTGATGAGAAGATTTGCCCTTTCTGTACAATAGCGGGATCACTGGCTGAAAGTTTATATTGTACCTTGAACCCGTGTTCCCATGATGCACCGTTGTAGCAACTTGCTCCATATAGCTCTATTAAAACTTTTTCATATATTTTAACAGGTTAAATAATTTGAATGATACGCTTGTATAAATGGAATTTCTGCTTGGATATTCCATGCCTCTGGCCAATTTTCAAGGCCTTAAATATTAAAGTAAGGAAAATTAATGCACTGGAATCAACTGAGATATTTCAAAGTTAAAGTTAAGATATTTATCACATACTATTAATAAAAGTATAAGCAA
>JAQZBX010090893.1:0-12455 GCA_029593785.1 Cabassous unicinctus
TGTTGTAAATTTCTCAGGGCTTTCTATGTATAGGATCATGTTGTCTGCAAATAGTGAAATTTTTACTTCTTCCTTTCCAATTTGGGTTCCTTCTTGCCTCAGTGCTCGAGCATGTACTTCTAACACAATGTTAAATAGGAGTGGTGATAGTGGGCATCCTTGTTTGTTCCTGATCTTAGAGGGATACCTTTTAGGATTTCACCATTGAAGATGAGGCTAGCTGTGGGTTTTTCCTATATACCCTTTATCATGTTCAGAAAGTTTCCTTCTATTCCTATCTTTGCAGTGTTTTTATCAGGAAAAGTTGTATTTTGTCAAATGCTTTTTCTGCATCTATAGAGATTACCATGTGATTTTTTTCTTTCAATCTGTTTAAGTGGTGTATTACATTGATTGATTTTCTTATGTTGAACGATCTTTGCATACCCAGGATGAAATCCACTTGGTCATGGTGAATTCATTTGATGTGTTGTTGAATGCGATTAGCAAGTATTTTGTTGAAAATTTTAGCATCTAGGTTCATGAGAGAGATTGGCCTGTAATTTTCCTTTTTTGTGGCATCTTTGTTTGGATTTGGTTTTAGGGTGATGTTGGCATCATAGAAAGAGTTAGGCAATGTTCCTTCTACATCTATTTTTTGGGAAAGCTTAAGCAGGACTGGTGTTAGTTCTTTCTGGAATGTTTGGTAGAATTCACCTGTGAAGCCATCTGGTCCTGGGATCTTCTTATTTGGTAGGTTTCTGATGACTGAGTCTACCTCTTTACTTGTAATTGGACTATTGAGTTCATCAATTTCTTCTTTTGTCAATGTAGGCTGTTGTGAGTTTCTAGGAATTTGTCCATTTCCTATAAATGATCATTCTTGTTGCCATATAATTTTTCAAAATATCCTCTTATGATACTTTTTATTTCTTTGGGGTCAGTGGTGATATTCCTTCCTCATTTCTTATTTTGTATATTTGCATCTGCTCTCTTTTTTTCTTTGTTAGTCTGGCTAAGAGTTTGTCAATTTTATTGATCTTCTCGAAGAAAAAGCTTTTGGTTTTGTTTATTTTTTCTAGTGCTTTCTTGCTTCCTATATCATTTACTTCTTCTCTAATCTTTGTTATTTCCTTCTTTCTACTTCCTTTGGGGTTAGTTTGTTGTTGTTTTTCCAATTCCTCCAGGTGTGCAGTTAGGTCTTCAATTTTAGCTCTTTCTTCTTTCTTGATATATGCATTTATGGCTATGAATTTCCTTCTCAGTACACCTTTTGCTGCATCCCATGAGTTTTGATATGTTGTGTTGTCATTTTCATTTGTTTCAAGGTAGTTGCTGATTTCTTCTGAGATTTCCTCTTTGACCCACTGTTTGTCTAAGAGTGTGTTGTTTAACCTCCATATCTTTGTTCCTAATCTCATTCTCTGGCCCTTAGTGATTTCCAATTTCATTCCATTGTGGTCTGAGAAATTACTTTGTATAACTCAATCTTTCTGAATTCATTGAGATTTTTTCTGTGGCCTAGCATGTGGTCTATCTTGGAGTATGATCCATGTGCACTTGAGAAGAATGTGTCTCACTGTATTTGGGTGTAGTGCTCAGTATATGTATATTAGGTTCAGGTCCTCTAATGTGTTAACCAGTCTTTGTTTCTTTATTAATTCTTTGTTGAGATGTTCTGTCTAATGGTGATTATGGTGTATTAAAGTCCCCCCACTATAATTGTAGAGGTGTCTATTTTTCCACTTAGTTTTTCCAGTTTTTGCCTCATGTATTTTGAGACACCCCTGTTAGATGCATAAATGTTTATGATTGTTCTTTCTTCTTGGAAGATTACCCCTTTCACTAATATATAGTGTCCGTCTTTGTCTCTTACAATAGTTTTGCATCTAAAGTCTATTTTGTCAGATATTAGTATAGCTACTCCCGCCCTTTTTTGGTTATTGTTTACTTGTAAGATTCTTTTCCAGCCATTCACTTACAGCCTCCTTGAATCCCTGGGTCTTAGGTGGTTTCTTGTAGACAACATATAGATGGGTCATATTTCCTAATCCATTCTGCCAATCTGTGTCTCTTGACTGGTGAGTTTAATCCATTAACATTCAGTGTTGTTATTCTCATGGAATTACTTACATTAGCCATATTTCCTTTGGGTTTATGTACATCATATGCAGTTTTTATCTTTCTTTTTGTTGTTTTAGTTGTTCTTACACTCTCCTCCAGCTCTCTCTCTCCAGTTTTTTTCCTTTCAACCTGCAGAACTCCCTTTAGTATTTCTAGAAAGGCCGGTTTCTTATTGGCATACTCTCTTAATTTCTGTCTGTGAATATTTTGAACTCTCCATCATTTTTGAATGCCAGCTTTGCTGGGTAGAGAATTCTTGGCTAGAAGTTTTTTTCTTTTAGTACCTTAACTATTTCATACTACTGCCTTCTTGCCTCTATGGTTTCAGATGAGAAATCAGCAGTTAATCTTATTGAGCTTTCCTTGTATGTGATGGTTTTCTTTTCTCTTGCTGCTTTCAGTATTTTCTCTTTGTCTTGAACATTGGACAATTTGGCGAGTATATGACTTGGAGTTGGCCTGTTGGGATTTATACTGTTTGGGGTGCGTTGTTCTTCCTGGACTTGTACATCCATCTCCCTCAATATGGTTGGGAAATTTTCAGCCATTATTTCCTTCAACACTCCTTCTGTCCTCTTTCCCTTCTCTTCTCCCTCTGGGATTCCTATAATGCATATATTTGTGCATTTTGTGTTGTCGTTCAAATCCCTAAGTCCCTGCTGGATTTTTTCTGTCTTTTTATCTATCTGTTCTACTATCTGTTTGATTTCAGATATACTGTCTTCCACATCACTTATTCTTTCCTCTGCCTGTTCAAATTTACAGTTATGTGCTTCCAGTGTCTTTCTGATTTCTTGGATTGTGCCATCATCACCATCATATCTGTTATCTTTTTATGTATATATGCAATTTCTTCAGTATGTTCTCCCTTTGTCTTAATATCCTTAATCTCTTCCTTCACTTCATTAAGTTGGTTCATGATATTTGTTTGGACAGCTCTGATCAGTTTTTCCATGTTCTGCAGCTCCTCCTGGTTTTTAGTTTGTTCATTGTACTGAGCCATGTCTTCCTGTTTCTTAATATGATTTGTAATTTTTTGTTGCCCTCTGGTCATCCTTTTATCTTGGTGGGTTTATTCAGTTGATTAGCTTCTCTCGTTATTCTATTGTTTTAATTGCTGGGTTTTTTTTGTGTGTATAAGTTTTCTCTTTGACACTTTGTTCTTCTAATTCTATTTTGTTGCTTTTGTCTATGTTCCCTTGGGGGAAAAAATTAGGGCCAGGTAAAGTGAAAGAGGTAAGAAAAGTAAAAGGATATTAGTAATAATAGTAGTAATTGTTAGAAGAGGAACCATTTAAGTCTTTGGAAAATGAATATTTAACTCATGTAAGCAGTGTAGAGTAATAGGAATAGAAAAGTGGGGTACCAACAATGAAATGGGAAACCAAATAGAGAAAAATATATAGACTGAATTAAAAGGCCAGTATGATGAGGAGAGAGGGAAAGAAAAAAGAAAAGACAAAAAGAAAATTAGTTAATAAAAGAAAGAGAACAGGATAGGTGAGGTAGAAATAAAAACCAAAAAACTGGGAACTAAACAAAGAGAGATGGAATGTAAGAACAACAACAGCAAGCAGAAAATGAAGGATGGAAAAGAGATAGCCTTGGTATACAAAACTGGTATATACAGAAAAGGGGAAATCAAGGAAGAGGAAACACAGTAACCAAGAATCAAGCCAACAGCACCTTGAGGAATTTATCTCTTCATCTGACTCCCTCCAGATTGATGCCCTGAGGCCTCCTACTCTGTGGGTTCCCAAAACAGCTCACTTGGGCAGGATCTTGCCCCCACTCGGCTGTTTTTTTGTGAGAGAGATCTGCCTATGTTCCTCTGAAAGAAAAAAAAAATTGGGACCAGATAAAAGGAAAGAGATAGGAAGACAAAAGGAATAATAGTAATGGTATTAGTAAAAGGCAGAAGAGCAAATGTACAAGACCTAGGAAATTGAAAAATTAACACAAGTAATCAGCATAGAGGAATAAGATTAGGAAAGTGGAATTGAAACAATGAACAGGAAACAGAATAGAGAAAGAATTATATAGAATGAATTAAAATGCTGGGATGGTGGGAAGAGGGGAAATTAAAAGAGAAGAGAGAGAAAAAAGTAAAAAAGAGTATTACAGAGAAAAAGGGAGAGAGGGATAAATACAAACAAGAAAGACTGGAGACCAAATAAAGGAGGTGGAATGAAAGAACAACTATAGAAAACAAAAGTATAAAGATGAAAGAGTGAAAAGAAGTAGCATAGGTAGAATAGATCAGTAACCAAAAGAATAAAAGACAGAAAAGGAAAAGTAAACAAGCAGAGAAAGAAAGGGGGTGGGGGGGATACAAAACAAGCAAGAAACAAGACAGCAGCAACTCATTGTTTTTTTTTAAAAAAAAAGGAGATAGAAGAAAAAAATATTTATAAACATGGAAAAACGGCCTTCTTTCTTAGACCCCTAAGGATCTTCTCAGGCTACTGGTGTTCCGCAATCACTTACCCTGCAGCCTGCCCTCAGCAGGTTTTGAACTAGGTTTTAGTGAGTAAAGCAAAGGAAATAAAAGAAAATGAACTTTAAAAAAAAAAAAAGAGAGATCCAATTAAAGCTAATACAAGAAAATGTCTATATGTTCCCTGTCGCAAAGTTTCAGCTGGCTGCCTTATAACCTGGTGGATCTCTTCTCAATGAATAGTCAGGAATCAAACCAGGGACCTTATACATGATAGGCAGGAATTCTCCACTGGGCTATTCTGCCTCCTTGGGTTAATTAGCCTTTCAGAAGGCTGTCAGCCCCTTTTCCCTAGGGCAGATTAGATCCCCTGCAGTCAGCTGGAGTGGTGCTGATAGCTGTCTGTCTCTGCCTCCTCTCTGATGTAATTTTTCTCTTTACCTAGAAGGCTGGGCGTGTCCACCAGCCTGGGATGACCCCCACCCCCCGGGGTCCCTTCCGATATTCAGGGGAGGGGGACCCAGCTGGCTAAACTTGCTGCAAAAAAAAAAAAAAAAAAATCGCTCTCTCCTCTCCCAGACCCCTCTTCCTCACAGGGTATCTGCTTTCACAGTCCAATGTGGAGCAGGGGGCTGGTTCTCCACCTAATCTGTCCGCCCTGAGGGCAGGGTATCTGTGCGCCTTCCAGCCACTAAGCTAAGCAACCCCCAATTATTCCTGGCTTCCCTATCTGTCCAGTATCCTCCTAGATGACTCAGAGCACTTCCTGTGGTCGTAGGCCGGTGTTCTACTCTCAGTTAAATACAATTCACCAGGAGTTTCACCCTCACTTAATATCTCAGGGGTGGGGGAAGGGAGCTCTTCCTGGCAGCCGGGAGGTTTAATAACAGGATTACTTGTTTGGCTTTTTCTTGTCTCTGACCCCCACTCTTCTGGGAGTTGGTAAGCAGTGTCCTGGTTTGCTGGGCCCCAAAGCAGGTCCCCACAGCAGCCTCTGACTTTTTCTTTGTTGTTTTAGTGAGAGCTAAGATTTATGTGTCTAACCTGCGGCCACGTTCTCACAATCCCTCCCAGGGGTTCTTAATTTTCTTTGTTCCACAGACCCCTTTGCCAGTCAGGTGAAAACCACAGACCCCTTACTAAGTCCGCACTATAATGTGTGTTATTTTTAAAAAAAATCACACCCACACCAACACGTCTCCACAAAAATAATGTTTTCTTGAATTTCAATTCCAGCTCATGGACCCCTTGTTAAGACAGCCTGCTATTGTCTATTACTTTTTCTCGCAGGAATAGAGTTTGTCAGTTATGAAATTATACAAGGGTTGAATGAATGAGTGAATAAACTGTAGATAATGGGAGTTATGTTCTCAGTGTCAGAGAAATATCTTGCAGATACCACGGATAAAAACCTACAGAGAAGTCTTTGACACAGCTTATACTTATAACTTATGCTAAGAACTTACTGTTATTTCCTTTATGTAGGTTTTATATTCATAGATGTCAGTGTGTATTGTGCGTTTATTTGGAGCAAATATATATATACATATATGCATATACACATACACATCAATTAATTCTGACTATAAATATGTGTGCACACATGAATTTCTACACATGCATATATATCCTAGCTGTATCTACTGAGATGTTCTAGAAGTAGTAATGCAATAGTAACAAAAGAGAACAGCCTGGGCCTTTATCTTGGTTTCTAAAGACCATTCTCCAATCAAAGGAAGAAATGGCTCATTTTGAATCACTGGAAATACAGCAAAACCCTGGAGAATCTTGTAGTGGCAGAATGTTAGGAATTAGTAAAAAATAAAAAATAAAAAAAGAATGAAAGTGTGGAGAATGAGAAAACGACTCAGGAACCAACCTGAAGTAGCCGTCAATAATGAAAGCTATTTGAGCAAGAAAATAATTTATTACTGCATTATAACCCATGTACATAAAATACATGAGCTCTTAGTGATATGAATGAATGCATGAATGAATGAGAAATGCAAAACTTCATAAAGGAAGACTTTTGAATAATTTGCACAGTAATTCCCATCCTCAGGAAGTAGGGCTAATTTACTCTCCTCCCTCCTCTTCCTCTTCCCCAGCTTCTAAGAAAGGAGCTAAGGCGACCCCAGACTAGTGTGACCAGCAGGGACACACATGCATAGACCAGGGCTCAGGAGCTGTTTGCCATCTACTTCCTGATGGAGGTCCCAGGGACCCTGCTGAAGTCCTCCATGTGATCCCATCTTATGGAGGAAAACAGGTTCAGGGAAGGGAAGGACCGTGCCAAGGACCCACACTCAGAGGTCATGCCCCACACTTGACTAGATGGAGAAGCTGGATATGGAGGAAACTCCCCATCACAGCTGCTGGTCAATTACAGGCAGATGCCGTGGGGCCCCAGTCAGGCAGGCTCCCCATGGGAGAATCAGAAACCCCACAATCCCACATTTGTGACCTCATCATCACCCAGGACAACAAGCATCATCCCTAAGGGCACCTGCACCCCCACAGAGCAGACAACTTGCTCAGCCAGTACCAAGGCCACCCTCCTGCCCCTCACTCCTCTACTGGATCCCATTTCCACACAGCCCCAAATGCTGGGCCGTTATCCTCGAAGCACCTCTCCAGTCCTTACCATCCCCATGGCTGCTGTCCCAGACCAGCCCCTCCCAAGGCCCTCAGCCTCAATCCCAGCCCACTTTGAATCACAGGTTTCCAAGAGACAGCACATGCCCTTCATGAAGATTTTGGGACCAGGCCAAGGCTCAGCTAAGGATAAGGGCACCCAACTGAGGAGCACAGCAGCCTCACCTGCCGATCACCTGCAGGGCCACCACATGCTCCCTGTGCTGCTGGTCAGTGTCAGTTCATCATCATCACCTGCAGGTACCTATCATGGTGGGACCCCAGTCAAGAAGGTAGGTGCAGGGTCACAGGGCCCAGCACCTCCCAGCCCTGGGTCTTGGAGGACCTTGGGCAGTGTGAAGGCTCCTTGGACACAGTATCCACAATGAAGCTAATGTCAATCTGTGGTGCCAGGGGACTGGGGCTTAGGGGCCCAGGCTCCACTATGAGGAGCAGAGGCAGTTATGCCTCATGGAGGAAGGGAGGTTAGGGTCACCTCTGGGAATTATGGTGATGATGACACAGCTGTCTGCCTTCACTGACCTCCCACTCTGTGCCAGGAGCTACGCTAGGCCCATTCTGAACCTGACATGACCTCACTGGGAGTTGGTAAAGTTATTGACCCCATATACAAAGCTATAAACTGAGGCTCAGAGCTGAGGGTTCCATGCCCAGGCACAGCCTTAGGAAGAGCAAAGCAGGGCTCAGGCTCAGATCTGTCTCCTTAGCGTTCCCTCTTCAACCCCATGTTGTATGTGCTCCTGCTGGAGAGAAGAATCTGAGGCTCAAAGGGGGTGCTGGTCTGTGGCCTGGGGGCAGGAGTAGCCAGAGCTGATTCTGCACAGGCAACTGGCTCCTGAGCTGTTGCCCTTGACCACAGGTCTGCTCCTCCTCCCCAGCCCTGGGATCTGAGTCACTTCCTTTCATCATCCAGGTCAGCGTAGCACTGGATACCTGTCCACCCCCCACTGTGTGATAGCCTTGGCTAAGTCCAGTGTGCTATCTTTCATCTAGTTCAGCCCAAAGCCTGTCCCATGGGGAAGGGTCAAATTTGAATTCCCAAGGTTTTGAGGGTTTCCAGGGACTCTGATAACACTCCCTACCCTACAGATTTACTGTCTTCTGAATTCATCCCACCAGCTTGGCACTGACTACAGCTCTCCGCAGTTTCCAGGATGAGGAGTCGAGTCCAGGAACCAGAAAGAGACCTGTTTCCAGGAGATTCTCAGGAATCCAAGTAAGAGAGGGAAAGGCTTGAATCTAAACAGGAGTAGAATGTAGGAGTCAAGCTGTTCTACAGTGGGGGGACTAACAAAAGGGAGTAGGAGCCGGGATGGGGGTGGGAAACATTCATTGTACTCTGTCAGGTAGGTAAGAACCAGAAGTTCTCTTCAAATTATAGTATGGCAACAGAATTTGAATATACCTTGCATATTCTTTTTCAGATTCGGAGCAGAATGTTGAATTCTGAGTCCTTCTTGCTTGAATTTTTTATAGATAAACCTAGTTTTGTGCCCATCAACCCACCCTGCTTTGCATCTGTAGCTGTAGGTTTTTGACTTCCTTCAATGATGAGTATACTTTCTGAAGAAAATTCAGGACATACAGTCAAATAAATGTATATTTATTTATGGAGAAAAGGTAACATGATTTTTGAAATTAGGATTGTCTCAGCAAATCTGTCCTGTTCAGTTTTTTAAACACAGCAACTTCTATATTGCTTGCATTATTTCACATAATTCGTATCTATTAATGCAAGTTCTGCAGTATCCAACTCGGCCCACCTTTCTAACCATCCCCTTTTCTCAGATGTTCCACTACATCTAAGAACTACCATTCACTCTATAGTTTCATGACCAGACATTCTGTCCCTTTTTTCCAGATTATTTTGTTATTGTTCAATATGTAAATTTTTCATATTTTAATGATTTAATTAAATTTTAGCTTATAATACCTGTGCATGAATCAAAAGTGAAATTGCTCAATATGGAATAGGCAGAAACATGTCTTTTTCCACCCCTTTGCCCTGGCAACTCCATTTTCCTTTCCAAAGAAACCAATGTTAACTCTTTCTTTTTAATCTTTCCAGAAATGTTTCATGGCACTAAAAGAAAATACAAGCTATTTTCTTCTTCTTTTTTTAAAGATACTTAGATTACATAAATGTTACACAAAAAATATAGGGATTCCCATATCCCCCACTCCCCACACCTCCCACATCAACATCCTTCATGAGTGTAGCACATTCATTGCAATTGATAAATGCATCCTGGGACTTTGCCATTAAGCATGGACCATAGTTCACATTGTAGTCTACACTCTCTCTCACACAATTCTGCATGTTATGTGATGATATAAAATGGTGTATATCTGTCTTTGCAGTGTAACTCAGGATGATTCCCAAGTCCCGAAAAAGCCTCTGTATTACAACTGTTTTTCCCTCTCCCTATCCCCAGAGCCTCCAGTGGCCTTTGGCTCCACATCAATGTTGTAATTTGTTCCATCGCTAGAATCACAATATGTCTATAGTAGAATACCAGTAAGTTCACTCTAGTCCATAGTTCTTTCCCAAATCCTGAGGATTCTGGGATGGTGATGTCCACTTCACCTCTAATTGAGAGGGGCTTATAACACATGGGGAAGATAGATAGGACTATCTTGCTTGCAGTTGCAGACTCTGTTCCTTGGGATGTTCATTGTCCATCATCATCTCCTTGTTAGTTGTCCAGGGTGAGTTCAATGAGCTGCAGAGTAGGTGTTGCAACTCTGGTGAGTTTCCAGGCCCAGCTGACATACGGACAGCACAAAGACTATTGTCTCTTGGATGTACACCTACAAAGTTCAGCACCAAGTATAGGTTCAAATAGAAGGGACAGATGATCCATGTGCAGGGAAGACATAACTGAACCCAAATGTGTCACTCTTGGGAGCACAAACTCCAAAGTAGGGCCCATTGGCAAGGCACCAAACTCTGGAGCTATCTGCCCTGACTATAGGACCTGGGTGTCTCCAGAGTCCTTAAGAGCCCCACTATTTGGGATAGTATCCACTTTGGCAGTATATGAGATCCTGCTGAGGTGTGCAAAAGCACACCTCTGGGATTACCCATGGGATGACCTCTAGACTCACTTTGAAGTCTCTTAGCCATATAAACTCATTTGTCTTTACCTTTTCTCCCTTTTATTTGTGGTCTTTTTCCAGTTGCATTGCTAGTTGGTCCTTGGCAGTAATCCCTTGGTGCCAGGGAGGCTCATCCCTGGGAGTCATTTCCCACGCTGGGGGGAAGGTAATGCATTTACATGCAAGTTTGGCTTAGAGAGAGGCCACATTTGAGCAACAAGCAGTCTCTCAGGAGGTAACTCTTAAGTACCCCACAACAATAGGCTAAGTATCAATTTCAAGATCAAAGGCTCATAAGCAGAGTCATCAATATCAAGGGCCCATCAATGGATCATCTTCCTTCACCAGTTATTGCCGCACAGTAGGGAGACTGTTTCTGCTCCATTAGAGAATGTGGCAGAGTGCTCCAGGATGGGAATTCAATATTCTCTCAGTATTGTGTGAGTCTCCAACCACTGTGAAAATGCCCCATGAACATTTGAACATTTTTATATACCTTATATGTATGCCCAGATGAACTTCCTCCCATGTATACCCCATCATTGACACCCCCCACCAACAATCTTCCCCTGCCCCAGTTGCAACCCTTCTGTGATCCAAAGCTTCTTCAAAAAATGAAGCCAGTTAAATAGCCAAATACAATTAATAGGAAAATGAAATAATATTGATAAGTTTAAATATAAGAAATATAATACATAAAATTTTTTAAAAACCTAGAAATAAAATAAAATTGAAAGATTGGAGTATTAAAAAATAATGAAAAATACTTAAACAAAATTTTTTTGACATTTTGCCTTTCATCACTGTGATATCTGGTGTCCTGTCTGAACAGTGGCATTTTCTTCCATTTATTCCCCAGTGTCTTACTATTTTTCTTTTTGTTTTCAGAGAAGGTTTAGGTCACAGTAAAGTCACATACAGAATACAGGGGAGTCTCATATACCCAACATCCTCCCCTTTTCTTCCTTCCTGTATTAATACCTTTTTATATGTGTATGGAACCTTTGTTATAACTCATATAGACATAGTGAAACATAGCTACTCAAAATGTTCAATGGTTTACATTATGGTTTACATTTTAGACTGTACACTTTTATAAATTTTGATACTTATCATGGCCTGTGTCCTTCCTTGTAACATTATGTAGAACACTTCCATTGCCCACTAAATACCCGCTGTTCGATCTATTCTATTCCTCCCTCCCCCTCCCCTTGAGGCCCCTGTTAACTCCCTTGCTACACTCCTTGGATAACAAGATTCATAGTTAAATGCAACAATACTGAGGTCTTGACACACTGGTTTGTCCTTCCCTATTAGGAACTGCCCATGGTCTCAAGAGACTCCCGCCCTTTATTTGTGAACAAATTGGTCCTCCCAAGTATGGGAGTCCAACTCTTTCCCATTCATTATGTGGACTCCACCAACTGATAAAACACATTATGACAGAATGGTCACCCAAACACTCCTGCTACAGTGCACCCTTTCCTGAAGGTACAGGTAATTCCTGCAGATACCAATGGTATTGAGCCTCCAAGTTGTAGGTAATGTACAGTGGGGACATGCACATTACCTGGTAATGTGGTAGAACCAGGTTCCTGTCTGCCTTGGTGGCCAGGTAGCTGGGGCCTATTGGTATAGAACTTTGGGCCCACCTCTCCTAATGAGATAATGTCCAAATGGGTCCCTGTCATCCCAGATGATAAAAAGTTGGAAGAGGTTGGTTAGGGAAAGCCAGAGTCTCAGACATCCTGTGAACAGGTCTTTCAGCCTTTGTTGCATATTAATCCCTTGGCTAAAACACAAAGCAAAGACAAACATTTGAAAACCACCTCACTGGAAATTGAATCCCTTCCTTAATGTTTCCTTCTACTTTCTTTCCAAGCATTTCTTCAACCCATTCTTGTTAGGTTTATTGCTCCAAGGTTCAAAGTCCCAGCCTAGGATTCTTAGAGGTGGACACTGATTCCTGCTTTATTTACAATAATTAGCACACCAAATCCCAGTTTCTGACTGTCAGCTCATCTGTATAGTTTAGGCTGTGACAGCATTGCCTTGGGTGTGGTGGCACACATTTGTGACCATGCCTTGTATCACACTGGCTAATTTAATTCAACAACCTATACCAAAATTGCTTATGCCCACCAGAACCTAGGGGAAGGAG
>JAQZBX010090894.1:0-12454 GCA_029593785.1 Cabassous unicinctus
ATCCCTGGAGCCCCCTTTGTCTGTAGTCGCAGGCCCAGAGGCCCGAGAATTCTAAAGAGTGTGGGGGAGGGTGCCGGCAGCAGCCGCCGCTGCTGATTAAAAACTCACGGTTCTGGTTCTGTCGTCGCGATTTCTCTCTTTTGTCCCTCTCTCCTCTCGGTGGTATGCAGTCTTTCCCTGCTGTCCTAAACCCTAGAAGGTCTATTTTGGGTCTGTTTCAGCCTGTTCTCTAGCTATTTTTCTGGAGAAGAGATTCCTGTGTGTTACTAGTCAGCCATCTTCCCGGATGTCGATAATTGGGTTTTTCATTTCTTCAAAGTAGGCTATTGGAATTTTGATTGGGACTGCATTGAATCTATAAATCATTTTGGGTAAAATTGACATTTTAATGATAATTAATCTTCCCATCCATGAACACAGAATGTACTTCCATTTATTTAGGTCTTTAATTTCTTTTAGCAACATTTTATAGTTTTCTGTGTACAAGTATTTTACATTCTTGTTAAATTTATTCCTAGATATTTGATTCTTTTAGTTGCTATTGGACATGGATTTTTTTTTTCTTGATTTCCTCTTCTGCTTGCTCATTACTAGTGTATTGAAACGTTACTGATTTTTGTGTGTTGATCTTGTACCCTGCCACTTTGCTGAATTCGTTTATTAGCTCTAGGAGCTTTGTTGTAGATTTCTTCCACACTTTCTATGTGTAGGATCATGTCATCTGCAAATAGTGAAAGTTTTACTTCTCCCTTTCCAATCTGGATGTCTTTTAATTCATTTTCTTTCCTAATTGTTATGGGTAGAACTTCCAGTACAATGTTGAGTAACAGGGGTGAAAGTGGGCATCATTGTCTTGTTTCAGATCTTAGAGGGAAAACTTTCTGTTTTTCGCCATTGAGTATGATGTTAGCTGTGAGTTTTTCACATATGCCCTTTAGTATAATGAGGAAATTTCCATCTATACCTGTTTTTTTTAAGTGTTTATATCAAGGTAACATGCTGAATTTTGTCAAATGCCTTTTCTGCCTCAATTAAGGTGATCATGTGGTTATTTCCCTTTGTTTTGTTGATGTGTTGTATTTTCTTATGTTGAACCATCCTTGTATACCTGGAATAAAACCCATTTGAACATGGTGTATAATACTTTGATCTGCTCTTGGATTCAATTTAAGAGTATTTTGTTGTGGATATTTGCATCTTTAGTGAAAAAAAAGAAATTGGTCTTTAATTTTCTTTTCTTTTGGTACCTTTATCTCGCTTTGATATTAGGGTGATGTTGGCATCATAAAATGAGTTAGGAGGTTTTCCTCCTCTTCAATTTTTTGAAAGAATTTGAGCAGGATTGGTATTAATTCTTCTTGGAATGATTGGTAGAATTCACCTGTGAAGCCATTTGGTCCAGGTTTTTACTTTGTTAGGAGGTTTTTTTGATAGCTTACTCAATCTCTTTGCTTTTAATTGGTCCGTTGAAGTCTGTTTCTAGTAGAGTCAGTGTTGATTGTTCATGTATTTCTAGAAATTTTTCCATTTAATGTATGTTATCTAACTGTTGGCAAACAGTTGGTCGTAGTATCCTCTTATGATCCTTTTTAGTTTTGTGGGGTCAGTGGTAATGTCCCCCCTCTTTTTTTCTAATTTTATTCATTTGCATCTTTTTTTTTTTTCCCTTTGTCAGTCTAGCTAAGGGTTTGTCAATTTTATTGACCTTTTCAAAGAACCAACTTTTGGTTTTGTTAAATTCTCTCTTTTTTTTTAATTCTCAATTTCATTGATTTCTGCTCTAATCTTTCTTATTTCTTTCCTTCTGCTTGCTTTGTGGTTAGTTTGCTGTTCTTTTTCTAGTTCCTCCATGTGTGCTGTTAGGTCTTTAATTTTAGCCCTTTCCTCTTTTTTAATGTAAGCATTTAGGGCTATACTGTTTCCTCTCAGCACTGCCTTCACTGCATCCCATACATTTTGGTATTTTATATTCTCATTTTCTTTCATCTCCAGATATTTACTGATTTCCCTTGCAATTTTTTCTTTGACCTACTGATTATGTAAGAGAATGTTATTTAGCTTCCATATATTTGTGGAAGAGGCCTGCTATTAATTTCCAGCTTCATTCCTTTATGGTCAGAGAAGATGCCTTGTACAGTTTGAATTTTTCTAAATTTATTGAGACTTGATTTGTGACCCAACATATGGTCTATGCTGGAGAATAATCCATTAGTACTTGAGAAGAATGTACATCCTGCTGTTTTGGGGTGCAATGTTCTGTATATGTCTGTTAGGTCTAGTTCATTAATCATATGATTCAAGTTCTCTGTTTCATTGCTGATTCTCTGTCTAGATGTTGTATCTAGTCATGAAATTGGTGTGTTGAAGTCTCCAATTGTCATTTTAGAGACATCTGTTTCTCCCTTCAGTTTTGCTATAAAGGCAGTACTTTAGGCACTTTTCCTTTGGCTTATGTATGCCATATCTTTTTTTTTTTTTTTGTCTCTTTCTTCCTTTATTGCAACCTCTTTTTCTGTATGTTTGTTCTTTTGTGATGTATCTGACTGATTCCTTGCTCATTTATGTTTCTGTGTATTTTTAAAAAACACTTTCTTTGTGGTTACTCTGGGGTTTATATTACACAACATATATCTATAACCTACTAATTTGAAAAGATACCAACTTAGCTTCAATAGTACACATGTTCTCTGCTCCCATATTCCTCTGTTTCTCATGTTTATGTTGTTTTTGTCCAACTTTATGTTGTTTTTCTTGTGTTTCTTGGACATGAATATTCATGTCTTTCATAAGATTTGGGATTTTTTGTCCATTATTTCCTCAAATATTCCTTCTGTCCTCTCTCTTCTCTTTTCCTTCTGGAATACCCATGATGTGTATGTTTGTGTCAAATACCTGAGACACTGCTCAGTTTTTATTTTTTTCCCTTTATCTGTTTTCTTCTGATTATGTGATTTCATTTGTCTTGTCTTCTGATTCACCCATTCTTTCTTCTGCCTATACAAATCTGCTGTTATAGGCCTCTGGAGTATTTTTAATTTCTGTTATGTTTCTTTTTATACTTTCAAATTTTTATTTATGCTCACACATTGTCTTCTTAGTATCCTTTATCTCTTTATGCATATTTTCCTTCATCTCCTTGAATTGATTTTGGAGATTTGTTTGAACATCTTTGATCAGTTGTTCCAACTTCTGAGTTTTCTCTGAAGTTTTAATTTGTTCCCTTAATTGAACCTTATCTTCCTGTTTCTTAGTGTGGCTTGAAGTTTTTTGCTGATGTCTAGGCCTCTGATTATCTTCATGAGTTGACTCTGAAGGTCAGGTTCTCCCTTTTGTCTAGGGTTCTGTTGTGGATTGGCTTCTTGTTAAAGCTCTTCTTTGATACTTGGTTAAACTTCTTCTAGATCTTAAAATAACCTGTTTATGGATATAAAAATGGATATGTGGTGCATTTTTTAAGATTAAACTTTTTGTACAGTTGTGTCACCTCAAGAAGAAAGCTTCCTTTCCTTTGTTCCATCTCTGAGAATCTTGATCTGTACTGTTTGTTTTTGTGCAGACTTTTCTCCCAGCTCCTGTGATTTTTTTAAATTCTCTCCCTTATTCAGTGTCCCATTTTTCTTACATTTTTCAGTTCTGGGACCCATCCTATTATATACCAGTTCAGTTTAACTCTTTTATGTTCTGTGAGGCTTTTCTGCATTTATTTTCTTCTCCATTAGGATATTCTGCCCCTGTGAGCCAGATGGGACTAATCCAGAAAGGTAGGTTATTTCAGGAAAGTCTGTTTTGCATTTATTTGTCCTGAAACTGGATTAAGTGAGTATATAACAGTTCTCATCAGTCTTTCTATTGTGCTCTCTCTCTTTTTTTTCTTTTTGCCCCTGGCTTTTGGATGCAGCACTCCTCAGAAGCTTGAGTTAGACCTTCTCCAGATAACATCAGTTTTTTCATTCTTAAAGCCTTCAACTGATTGGATGAGACCCACCCGCATTATTGACGGTAATCTCCTTTACTTAAAGTCAGCTGATTATAGATGTTAATCTTATCTACAAAATACCTCTACAGCTACATGGAGACTAGTATTTGGCTAAATAACTAGACACCATAGCATAGTCAATTTGGCACATAAAATTAACCACCACAACTCACTATTCTCTGCCATACTCGCTTGTAAATATTGGTCAGACATGACAAAATAGCACCTCACCCAAGCCCTCTGCCTGTAATGATCACTTGTCCAAAAAGCTTTCCCAAACAGCCAATCAGAAGCTGTTTTCTCCTCCCCTCCCTCCACAGCGGAGGCATTCTCTGTCATTCTGTTTTATTTCCTTCTAATTGCTTATCACTGTCTCTAAAAAATTCATTTGTTTGCCTGCTTATTCCCTGTCTCTTCTCCCCATCTCTTCTAGAATGTAAGCTTCAATAGAGCAGACACCTTGTCTGTCTAGTCAACGGAAGTTGGGAGATGCTGGATTCCTCTATGTTCTTGACTATGTTGCATAAAAGAATTTAAGAACATGCCGGTTTAGTTAGGCCAGTAAAAGAGTTTTAGAGATTCCCCCTTATGAGGTTTGCAATGATTGACAGATCATAGGACAGTGAATCAATGCCCCTTTGGCATATGTTGAGGAAAGGCAGCCTCCAGTCATAACCCACCTGACCAATTGAGGAAACCATCGCAGCCCCTCCCCTATGTGTTAAATACCTGTCTATCTAAACTGCTGAATTAAAGCTTAATTGCATTTATAATGCTCAAATATCCTAACTGTTGCTGATTACTAGTAAAAGTGTTTAAATCTTAAAAGCAGTAAAATCAAAGATATAAAATAATGAAAAGCCTAAAAATAGCCATGCCAAAGAAGTAAGAATTATGAGTCAAGTTAATGAGCTTTGTTTCTGTTGGTGTGTCTTAACTCTTTTTGTGTTTGTCTGTTTGTTCAGTGTATATCTTAATACCTCCGGAATGTAATATGAAATTGATAAATGGAAATTCTCAAAAGAACTCTATTCAAATGGCAAAAAATTAAATAAGTTCTCATATTAATAAATATGAATGCTAATAAGGTAAATTTGCATTGTGTATATTAAATCTTTAAAAAGTTTGTAGGATTGCTTTGATAGGTTTGTTCAGGAAAGTGTGTTTTGTTCTAAGATAAGATGGCTGGTTTTCATAAACTCAGAATGGAAGTATGTAGGACAAAACTTGAATGCATATGGCAAGTTGTAGAAGGTATTGTGGTAGCATTATATATTGTAGGTTGAATGGAAAGTGTTTAAAAGTGTTATAAAATTCAAAGAAATTCTTTAACTCTCTGTTAAACAAAGTTGTATCACTTCCGGGAAGATGGCAGACTAGTAAGACAAAGAAATCTCTTCTCCTCCAGATAAATAGCTAGAAGACAGGCTGAAACAGCACAGAAAAAGATCTTCTAGGGTTTAGGACACCAGGCGAAGGCTGGACACCGCCCAGAGGAGAGAGGGACAAAGGAGGGAAAGTGCGACGACAGAACCGTGAGTTGAAATCAGTGGTTGCTGCTGCCAGCACCCTCCCCCACACTAAAGATACTTTAGAATTCTCGGGCCTCTGGGCCTGCGACTACAGACAAAGGGGGCTCCAGGGATCTACCACCCCAGGAGAGGGGAGAGGGACACAGCCTAAGGCGGACTCAGCTTCTGACCCACAAATTTGGTCTGCTGTGTCCCACGAACCCTTCCAGGCCAGGTGAGACCACACAGGGGCTTGCTCTGGGAGCTGGGGAAGGACTGGAGAAGTCTGACCCTTGCAATCTCCCTCTCTTCTAGGTGGGACTAATTGTTGAGGATGCCCCAGGAAAGGGGAGAGAGAGGAACACAGCCTAAGGCTAACTCAGCTTTTGACTCACAAATTTGGTCTGCTGTATCCCAAGAGCCCTTCCAGACCAGGTGGGGCTGTGCCATTGATTGCCTTGGAGACTTGCAAGGGGCTAAAAGATATACAACCCTCCCAATCTCCTCTTCTACTAACAGGGACTGATTGTAGAGGACTCAGAGGGGAGTGGAAATATTTCCTAGCCTGGAAAAGGGATGGGGCTGCCAGAGAAGGCTGGAGAACTGTCTCAGAGCAAGTTTGAATTACAAGGCTCCTAGCCTCCAGACAGGAAGCTGTATCACATTGATCTGGTCTGTGTTGCAAAAAATACACTCAGAGCAGGCATTGAACTGAGAGCTGCCAAAGAGTGCCATTTCCTGGCAGATCAAGAAAGTGCATGCAAGAAAATTAAAAATAAGTAGGAGAGGCTTTTTTCGGCCTCTATACCTTCCCTGCCCAAGGTCCTAGGAAGCAGCAACTCTACAACCAGTTACTGGGTCTAGTGCCCAGTTTTGAGCAACCAGCAGGACAATACTAATAATTCAGGTTGAGCCAAAAATCAAAGAGCGGTGGTAAGTCACAGCCTCCTGCCTCTAAATCCCTACAAAAGATAAAGAAATTGACCATCTGAATAAACTACATCCTAATCAGATGCAAAAAATATCAGCAAAAAATTACGAGACATACTAAGAAAATAGAAGACATGGCCCAAGAAAAGAAATACATCAAAGCCCCAGAAGAGATGCAGAATTTGAGAGAACTAACCAGCGAAATGCACAAAAATTTCCAAAAATCAAATTAATGAGCTGAAAGACAGCATAGTTAAAGAGATAAATGACATCAAGAAGACAGTGAACACAAAGAAGATTTTGAAACCTTGAACAGAAAAGTCAGAGCTCATGGGAATGAAAGACACATTAGATGAGATCAAAAACACATTTGAGGCATACAACAGCAGACTTGAAATGATAGAAGAAAGAATAAGTGATACTGAAGACAGAACAGCTAAAATTGAAGAGAGAAAAGAACAGAGAGAGAAAAGAATGGAAAAAATTGAGCATGGGCTCAGAGAGTTGAATGACAACACAACATACTTGTCATAGGAGATCCAGAAGGAGAAGATAAGGGAAAAGGGGAAGAAAAAGTATTTGAGGAAATAATAGCTGAAAATTTCCCAACTCATATGAAAGAAATGAACTTACATGTCCAAGAAACACACCATACCCCAACCAGAATAAATCCAAATATACCTACTCCAAGACACATACTACTCAGAATGTCAAATGTCAAAGATAAAGAGAAAATTCTCAGAGCATCAAGGGAGAAGCAAACCATCACATACAAGGGTTGTCCAATAAGACTTAGTGCAGATTTCTCTTCAGAAACCATGGAGGCGAGAAGACAGTAGTATGATAAAATCATGAAACTGAAAGAGAAAAACTGCCAGCCAAGAATTCTTTATCCAGCAAAACTGTCCTTCAAATATGAAGGTGAATATAAAATATTCACAAACAAACAGAAACTAAAAAAGGTTGCAAAAAAGTATCCACCTTTGCAATAAATACTAAAGAAAACCTTAGAATCTGAGAAACAGGAGAGAGAAGCTTGGAGGAGAGTATAGAAGAGAGAATAGCAGAAAGGATAACCAAAACAGTAAAAAGAAAGACAAAAATAAGATGACATATAAAAACCAAGCAATAAAATGGAGGAAACAAATAGTGCGTTTATAGTAATATCATTGAATGTGAATGGATTAAACTCCCCAATCAAAAGATACAGGCTTATAGAATGGATAAAAAAACATCAGCCATCCATATCCTGCTTATAAGAAAATCACCTTAGACCCAGGGATACAAATAGGCTGAAAGTAAAAGGTTGGAAAAAGATACTCCATGCGAATAGTAACCAGAAAAGAGCCGGGGAAGCTATACTAATATCAGACAAAACAGACTTTAAATTCAAAAAAGTTATGAGATATAGAAAGCCATTATATATTAATAAAAGGAGCAATCTACCAGGAAGATATTACAGTCATAAATATCTATGCATCTAACCAGAGTGCCCCAAAATACATGAGGCAAACTCTGGCAAAACTGAAGGGAGAAATAGACATTTCTACAATAATCGGAGATTTCAACACCCCACTTACATCATTAGATAGTACAACTAGACAGAAGATCAACAAGGAAACAGAGAACTTGAACAATATGATAAACAAGTTAGACCTAACAGACATATACAGAACACTGCATCCAACCTCAGCGGGTTATACATTCTTTCCAAGTGCCCATGGATCTTTCTCCAGGATAGACCACATGTTAAGTCACAATACAGCTCTCAATAAATATAAAAAGATTGAAATTATACAAAGCACCTTCTCAGATCATAATGCAATGAAACTGGAAATCAATAATAGGAAAAAAGTAAATCTGCAAATGTGTGGAGGCTGAACAACACACTCTTAAATAATCAATGGGTCAAAGAAGAAATTGCAAGTGAAATCAGTAAATCTATTGAGACAAATGAAAATGAGAACACCACATATCAAAACTTATGGGATACAGTGAAGGCAGTCTTGAGAGGGAAATTTATAGCCCTAACTGCCTATATAAAAAAGAAGAAAGATCTAAACTCAAAGACTTAACTGAATAACTAGAGAAGCTAGAAAAAGAACAGCAAACCAATCCCAAAGCAAGCAGAAGAAAAGAAATAATAAGGATTAGAGCAGAAATAAATGAAAATGAGAACAAAATAAAACAATAGAGAAAATCAACAAAACCAAAAGCTGGTTCTTTGAGAAGATCAATAAAATTGACAAACCCTAGCTAGAATAACAAAGAAAAAAAGAGAGAAGATGCAAATAAATACAATCAGAAACGAAAGGGGAGAAGTTACAAATGACCCTACAGAAATAAAAAGAATTATAAGAGGATATTATGAGAAAGTGTATTCCAACAAACTAGACAACCTAGATGAAATGGACAAATTCCTAGAAACACACAACCAACCTACACTGATGCTACAAGAAATAAAATAACTTAACAAACCAATCACATTTAAGGAGACTGAATCTGTCATCTCCCAGCAAAGAAAAGTCCAGGACCAGATGGCTTCACAGGTGAATTCTACCAAGCATTTCGAAAAGAGTTAACACCAATCCTGTTTAAACTCTTCCAAAAAATTGAAGAAGAGGGAACATTACCCGACACATTTTTGAAGCCAACATCACCCTAAGTCAAAGCCAGATAAGGATACTACAAGGAAAGAAAATTACAGACCAATCTCTCTAATGAACATAGATGGAAAAATTCTCAACAAAATACTTGCAAATCGAATCCAACAGCATATCAAAAGACTTATACATCATGACCAAGTGCGATTTATTCCTAGTATGCAAGGTTGGTCCAACATAAGCAAATCAATCAATGTAGTACACCACATTAACAAATTGAAGGAAAAAAACCCACATGATCATCTCAATTGATGCAGAAAAGGCATTCAACAAAATCCAGCATCCTTTTTGATAAAAACACTTCAAAAGCTAGGAATAGAAGGAAAACTCCTCAATATGATAAAAGGCATATATGAAAAACCCACAGCCAACATCATACTCAATGGGGAAAGGTTGAAAGCTTTCCCTCTAAGATCAGGAGCAAGACAAGGATGCCCACTGTCACACTTATTCAACGTTGTACTAGAAGTTCTAGCTAGGGCAATTACAGAAGGAAAAAAAATTAAAGGCATCCAAATAGGAAAAGAGGAAGTAAAACTGTCACTGTTTTCGGATGACATAATTCCGTACTTAGAAAATCCTGAAGTATCCACAGCAAAGCTACTTGAAGTAATTAATGAGTTCATCAAAGTGGCAGGATACAAGATCAACATGCAAAAATCAGTAATGTTTTTGTACAATAGTACTGAACAACCTGAGGAGGAAATCAGGGGGAAAATTCCATTTTCAATAGCAACAAAAAGACTCAAATACCTAGGAGTTAATTTAACCAAAGAAGTACAGGACCTATGTGCAGAAAACTACAAAACAATGCTAAAATAAATTAAAAAAGACCTAAACAAATGGAAAGACATTCCATGTTCATGGATTGGAAGAATAAATACCGTGAAGATGTCAATCTTACCCAAACTGATTTATAGATTCAATGCAATACCAATCAAAATCCCAACAGCTTACTTTACAGAATTAGAGAATGCAATTACCAAATTCATCTGGAAGGGTAAGTGCACCCGAATAGCCAAAAGCATTCTAAAAAAAGAAGAGCGATGTAGGAGAAATTTCACTGCCTGATCTTGAAACATGTTACAAAGCTACAGTGGTCAAAACAGCATGGTACTGGCATAAAGATAGACACATCAATCAGTGGAATAGAATTGAGAACCCAGAAATAAACCCTCTCCTATACAATCAACTGATTTTTGACAAACCTACCAAGCCCACACTAATGGGAAAAAACAATCTCTTCAACAAATGGTGTTGGGAGAACTGGATATCTATAACCAAAAGAATGAAAGAGGACCCCTATCTCACTCCCTATACAAGAATCAACTCAAAATGGATCAAATATCTAAATATAAAAGCCAGGACCATAAAACTACTAGAAGAAATTGTAGGGAAACATCTTCAAGACCTTGTAATAGGTGGTGGTTTCTTAGGCTATACACCCAAAGCACGTGCAACAAAAGAAAAAATAGATCAATGGGACTTCCTCAGAATTAAACACTTTTGCACCTCACAGGACTTTGTCAAAAGGGTGAAAAGGCAGCCAACTCAATGGGAAAAAATATTTGGAAATCACATATCTGATAAGGGTTTAATATCCAGGATATATAAAGAGATGTCACAACTCAAAAATAAAAAGACAAATGACCCAATTTAAAAATGGGCAAAAGACTTGAATAGACATTTCTCCAAAGAAGAAATACAAATGGCAAAAAAACAATTGAAGAAATGCTCAACATCACTCATGATTAGGGAAATGCAAATCAAAACTACAATGAGATATCATTTCACACCTATCAGAATGGCCACTATTAAAAAGACAGAGAACTACAAGTGTTGGAGAGGATGTGGAGACATAGGAACACTTCTTCACTGTTGGTGGGAATGCAGAATGGTACAGCCACTATGGAGGACTGTTTGGCAGTTCCTAAAGAAGTTGAATATAGACTTGCCACGTGACCCGGCAATACCACTACTGAGTATTTACCCAGAAGAACTGAGAGAAGTGACACAGACAGATATCTGCACACCAATGTTCATTACAACATTATTCACCATTGCCAAAAGTTGGAAACAACCCAGGTGTCCATTAACAGATGAATGGATAAACTGTGGTCTATTCACACAATGGAATATTATGCAGCTGTAAGAAGAAATGAATTCATAAAGCATATGACAACATGGATAAACCTGGAGGACATTATGTTGAGCGAAGCAAGCCAGACACAAAAGGACAAATGCTATATAAATGTTACTATGAGCTAAATATATTGTGTAACATATTGTTTGATTAAAAAAAAAATATGTATACAATACATTTAATTGAGAAATGTATGTATTTGTTCATCTGTTAGATTTTAATTGTTTATATATTCAATATATAAATATATAAAATAAAGTTAAAAAATTAAAAAAAAAAGTTGCATCAGTAAAATGTTCATATGAATACTTAAAGAGTGCATAAAATTTCTGAAAACCTAAAAATTAGATAAAATATAGTGTTGTTAATCATGGTTTTAATTATTTTTAAAAAAATGGTATGTGTAAGAAAAACAAAAAAAACAAAACAAAAAAACCAAAAATGGTCTGCGTAAGAGAAACAACCTGTCTGCCTAGAAATCGAAAGGCGGATTTCTTAGCTCCTGTTCATCTGATTTGCACCCCCTCTGCTAAAGAAGCAGCTCTATGGCTGCAGGAAATGAGTGCCCATTGAAGGCACAACAGTAGATTATCATGGATTAAAGTAACACCACTACTGTTTGCAGCAGTCCCAAATATTGATAGTTTGTTGCAGGAAGTTAATATCCAGTTATGTCATTATCACTGTGTTTTAAAACTTGCTAAGGCTTTCTTTAGTATCTTCTTAGGCAAATCAATCCAGCCTGCATTCACCTTCATGTGAGAAGGCCAAAGGTAGATTTTGCAGGGCTTCCCCAAGGCTGTGTGCATAGTCCAGCCATGTGTCCTGGCCTGGTGGCAAAGATTCTCGCTGCCTGGAAGAAACCTCTGGCTGTAACCCTGTTGATATTATGTTAACCAGTAATCCTTTTTTTCAGAATTAAAAGAAGCATCAGAGACTATGGTATCTTAAGAGCCCAAGATGGGCAAACAATTAGGACAAACTACAAAGTTCTGGCTGTCTATCAAATTCTTAAATGTTGTTTAGTTAAGTAAATCAAAAACTGTACCCTCTGCTGTAGTTGATAAAGTACAATGTTTTCTAATAGAGTTTATAATATTGTTGAGGTACTGAAAACCCTTCATCCCTCATTTAGCTCAGATATTAAAACCATTATATGTGTTAATCAGAAAAGGTTGTGCATGGAAATGAGAAAACCCCCCCAGCAGGCTGCTTTTAAGAAAAAAAAAAA
>JAQZBX010090895.1:0-12459 GCA_029593785.1 Cabassous unicinctus
TAAAGCACTGAATTTTGACCATACTGATTCTCATTTGAAATGATATATGATTTCTAATAATTCTATTATTATTTATATTCATAACATTTTCCCTATCTTCATAGATAATCTACTTTTTAATATTAGGGGATTGGAAGTGGTGAATAAAAGAAGTGACTTTAACTCATTCACTCAACAGGTATGCATTGTGCCTACTGTATGTTGGTATGGTGCTAGTACTAGGAACCAGGGGTGATTATAAACTTTTTGAGGGCAGACCCTGTGACTTTTCCACTTTTTGCTCATTCAAAAGGTACCTGTATCTATGTAGTTCTCTATCAATTAATTGATTTTTAACATTATCTGCAGCATTGTACAAATTTGCACTATACTTACTTTTTTAAGGCCAGAGTTTTATGACTTTTATACTATGTGCATTTTAAAATGTGAGCAGTTCACCTGGCACAGATAAATTCACCTTTTTAGTTCTCCCTTCTGTCAAAGATTATTTGACAGAAGATTATAAAACCAGGAAAAAACATATTTTGAGAAGCAATGTCACTGTTGGAACTTTTGCTACTTCAACACTATTGAAATAAATAAGTACGATTGAGAAGTAGCCAGATTCCCAGGCATCCATATGCCATTATTGCTTAGACAAAAAGAGTTGATGGTGAGAAAGCTCCAACATCCAAAGGATAACAACAAAGGCAAAGGTTTATAGCTTTGATACTGCCCTGCTCTCCAGAAATCTCTGTCAAGTCTCAGTTGAGGGCAAAGTGCAGTGGGGTCACTAGTGCTTTAAAATAAAAATCTCCCCAGAAACATTAAGAACATAAGAACTATAATACATAGGTAACATTTTATATATATAAGGTACATTCTATAAAATGGTATATGTCTGAAGGAAAGTAATGGTGAGAAGTGGAAAAGTCAAAAGGAAACTGTGTGAATTCACCCCATCTTAGGATTTTGTAAAGTTCCACTTGGCTTTTTGAAGTAAGCACTTCACTGAAGAGGAGAGTAATAAGAAAGACTTCACATCTGCTAAATTTGTTTTGTTTTGTTTTATTCCTTTTTTTTTTTTTTAACCTACCACTAAGCAGAGAAAAGGGCTCAAGAGCCTTAATGCACAGAGTGACTTAGACCCTGTTGCTGCTGGAAAGTTAATCATTTGAGGTCCATTATTTGGAAAGGAAAATAATGATAACCTGAGGTTTTCCTTAATTCCAACCATTAAAATGGAAGTTTCAGGAGAGCATGGACTTGCTCACAGCTATATCCCCAACACCAAGGACAGCACATAGTAGATATTCAATAAATATTTGATTGAATAAATGGCTGAATTGAAGTCTCAATCAATGAGATCAATGAGCATTGACTGTCTTCCCTATGCAATGTAGACTACAGAAAGTTTTAAGACACGCTATCTTCAAAAAGCTTTGTCATCATATAGGGACACAAAGTTAACAATCTTAAAAGTAGTTAAAGAAATAGTAATAGTGGCAAGAGTGAAAGCTAGGTTATGAGTGGCTTAGTCTATAATGCTCTTAAGGGGCTTGTAGAGCAGAGAGATGATGCTGAGCTGGGCCCAAGAATTGACAGGATTTCAATAATGCAGTCTGCTTGCTAACCCCACTCTCCAACAGCCTCCAAAACACCTCCTCAGAACCTCCAGAGTTAATTCTAATAATTTAAAATTTAGGAATATGTTAAATCCATCTGTCCAATCTACCTCTAAGAGCAGTACTATTTTTATTAAGAATGGAAGAAGGACAAAATATGATTTTGTAATATAGGTATGGTGAACATATGTTTGGACCTCCAACCCAGTCTTAAATTAAGACACCATATTTGAAATTGAGATTCTACAGAAAAATCATTGCTCAATAAATATTTGCAAATTGTCTGATTGCTACAGATCCCATGCACTTCTTCTCACTCATCACATGTAATGTATTATTGCAATACAAGGTGGACTCTAGATTCTTTGCTTTAATGACTACTTCAGAAAAATGAGCTTTCAGAGAAATCTTTGCTGATGACTTAAAGACTGATTTGGGTTGCAAATTGATCTCCAGGTAGTCCTTTGAAGCTTAAAGTAAAAAGACCAGTGGGTTGAATGGATCGAAGTTGTTTGTCTAATCTAAATAGAGTGAAGTTGTAAACCTGAACAGAGAGTGGGAGATTCTTTGGCTTCTCAGAGAGGTTTTTCAACACCACCATATTGCTGCCTTAATACCTATCCTCTCCGAGGAGTTTAATCTATTTTTTTTTTTTTTGCAGGAATATGCTTGAGTGGCAAAGCATTTTTCTTTTCTACTTTGTTGACCTCTTACTTACATTCTTCTACTCTGTCCTTAAATTGGGTTACAGATAGAAATATGTGTCTATTATTCCAAGAACAGGCTTTGCTCAATTTAGTGGAGAAATGGGGTCACATTAGGACTTTTGGAAGACACTGGCAAGTGTCTTGACATGAAAGCAACATGCAGCATCAAAGTCTCGTCTATAGCTCTTTGTTTTTTGCACTGCTGTTTAAAAAAAAACAAACTTTTTACTGAAAAACAAAACAGATAGAGAAAGCCCACAAAACAAATGTATACCTTAGTGAGTTATTGATAAGGCAAACACCCTTGCTACCCCTTTCCAGGCCAAGAAATAGTACTCTGCCATGCACATCCCCCAGAAGCCCCTCCTTGTACCATTTCCAATTAAAATCCCTTTTCTCCCCCAAAGCAAACCTTCATTTTGACTATTGTTATAATCTTTGCTTTCTTTACAGTAAATCTTTGCTTTCTTTATCACCCAAGTGTAAAAAAAATCCAAAAGTATATCCCTAGACTATTGTTTAGCCTTGTCCATTAAAAAATTTAAATCTTTTAATCTATAGGTTCCTCCTTCAATCTCTTTTTCTTTACACTCTATTTGTTGAAAGACCCCAGGCCATTTGACCTGAATACTCTCCCATACTCTGAATTTGGCTGACTGTACACTCATGGTGCAGTTCAACAAGTTTTTCTGGCCTCTTTACTTCCTGCATATTGGCACTGGATCCAGAGGCATGATCAGGCTTAAATTTGATCCCTTTGGGAAGATAATGTTATGGTGTTTTCTTTCACCAGGAGACATGTGTTTGGTTGTCTCTCTTTTTGTGGTGACAGCAGTCATTGCTGCTCAGTGTCTATATCCATTAATTTGTTGGGGATTGAAAAATGGTGATACTCTAATTCTATCATTTCTTTTTAATTTATTAGTTGGAATACATTCATAAGGAGATGCTTCTTCTCATCTATTGTTTAGTGACCCAAAGGCACTGTTCATATAGGAAAGAGGGGATAAATCCTTGATTGTTTCCCATTATCAGTTTTCAAGACAATGAATTTGTTTCCTATCATATTCCAAAGGAGACAAATGAAATGTATTTATATATGATACATGTATGCTATACATATTATGAATAGATGCATTTAAATATAATTGATGGGTATCAATCAATTTTTTGGGTATCAAAGTTTGGGTATCAACTTCGAAGCTCAGATTGTCCTCTCTTTGGTCAATGGGAGCTTCTTCAGTTTGGCTCCTGGGTCTTTGGACATGACCCTACTAGTCTTGACAGCTTCCTCACTGTGTATTGTGACAAGTGCCTGAAACCTTGAATCTTTACTGCCCAAGACCTAAAATCAGCTATTCTCCAAGAAACTTGGTTTATCTTAGTGGGAAGTGATTTTATGGTGTTTCCAGACCACAATCTTGGTGCTAGAGATGCTCATTGCTATAGTATTATTCATTGTTTCTAGGCCTCTTCAGTGGACAGAGATCTGAGAGTTAAAAAGAAAACCTCCTTTGTAAAAACCTTTTTAATGTAAAACAATACACAGATACAAAAAAAAAATACATTTAAAACAAGAGATACTTATGAGTTAATATTGGTAATATATTTCCAATTAAAATTCAGTACTACTGTTGTGTTTTTTGTTTTTGTTTTTAATTTAATCCCTCTTGTAGCCCATCTTCCACACTGGGGTTCAAGGGCAGAGGGTAATATAGAAATAGACTATCCCATAATTGCTATTTACTTTACCCTACGTTACACATATCACAGTCTCAGTAAAATACAAATATCATTATCAAGAAGAGCTAAAATTTTCCCCATATTTTCTCCCCATTCTCCCTTTAGTTTTAATAGTTGTACATTGTCAGATAGCCAATACATATACACTCTGCCTTTTAACCCTTATTTAGTCTTAGTCCTACAAGTAATTATTTGTTAAAAGCTAATGAACAGTCCTTATTTTGGTTGTCTAATGCTCATTCTTTAGTAGATTCCTCAGGGAGAGATAAGAAGAGCAATATTTCCTGAGTTCTTGCATGTTGATAAATGTTTGTGCCTTTTATACTTGATGGTCAGTTTTGCTGAATATAAAGTTTTTGACTCACATTTTCTTTCCTTCAGAGTCTTAACTGTGTGTAGCAGTTTGGCATTGTTTATGAATTCCAGAAACAGATACTGGATTATGTTTGTGAACTGGTCTTTTCCTCTGGGCATATTAGATTATATCAGATTCAGAGGTTTACTTGATTAAATAATGATTAAGGCTTTGATTGGGTCATGTCAGTAGGACGTTAATTCCCTGCACCCTTGGTGGGTGGGGACTCATAGAGAAACTGCACTGCAGAGAAGGGAGTTTGGAGTTTTTGAGCTGGAGCCCTGGAAGTAAGCACACAGAGGCACTTGGTTGTAAGAAAAGAGAGAAGGCCTGGGGAAAAGAGACGAGCCCTTTGCCTGATAGTCTACAGCTGGCCTTGTGGAGAGAACAAGCAGCTGAGCCTGAAGAGAATCGAGTTCCGGGGAGAAAGACAAAGCCTGGAGAGCCTGACAATGGAGCCTTAAGAGGAAAAGAAAGGCCGATCATCAGTAGCCATCTTGCTCCAACGTGTGTCAACAGACTTTGGTGAGGGAATTAACATATGCTTTATGGCCTGGTAACTGTAAGCTTCTACCCCCAAAAAATACCCTTTATAAAAGCCAACAGATTTCTGGTATTTTGCATCAGCACCCCTTTGACTGACTAATACACTATGTTACTCCATTTTTTAATGGCATGATGTTTTACTGATGAAAAATTGCAAATACCTAAAGGATTTTCTCCCCTCTTTTTTTTAAAGTCCAGTAATTTTACTAGACTATGTGTTAGTGTTGGTTGTTCTGGGTAGATATTCTCAGCTACATGGTGTGCTCTTTCAATATGTGATTTCAGTGACTTTTTTTGTTTGTTAGTTTTTTATTTTTTGTTTTTATTTCTGTTGTTTTCATGATGTGTTAAAAAAAAATTTTTTAACTTTTTTTCTGAGATTTCCTGGCTGTGTGGATATTCTCTTTCCTTTGTCTCTATTGTCTGATAGGTTTTTGTTCTACTCCTAGAAGTTTGAATGGGGCCTTGTTCTGAAGGAAGCCCTGGCTGGTCAGTTTCAGGAGTTCATTAGGGCCAGACTCCAGTACCCCCTTCAGGCCTCACTGTGGGCCTCTTGAACTCATCTGCTATTAGTGTGGGGAAAATATCTCCCAATTTCAGCTGCTATTCTCAAATTAGACTGTTGTACTTTCTAATAAATATCTGTTGGCTATTTTTTCTACTCTGTTCATTGGCTCACCAGAGACCATATTGCTTTCTTCTGTTTCCTCTGCTTTCTCCCACACAGGTGGCAAGTCTTATGCATATTGGTGGTTTGTTACCATTTGCTTGGGTTTTGGATTTTCTGAAGATGCTTTGTAACCTAATTTTGTATTAAATGCTTTTGGTTTTGCTATCCAGATTCCCCATTTGTTGTTATGTGGGGATTTGGAGAAATTATTATAAACTATACTGCTGCTACCATCTTGCATAATTTTCTCAATTCTAAAGCATTTCTAAACTTATATTTAAAACAACAGTATTGTTCATCACACATCCCCCAAAATAGATGGCCTCCTGGCAGGTTGCTTAGAGCTAAACAGAGCCTCCAGAGATCAACTTATCCAGCTACCTGTGGACAGGCAAGAAGAGCACCAGCCTAAATTCAGAATAAGCAACCGGAGCCCTCAGAAATTAAATAGGAAGTAGGACCTACTGTTCTGTGGTTTTAAAATGTGGTGTTTCTTTATAGTGTTCATACAATTAAAAATCTAAATCTAATACATATCATAGACAATTACTCATTCCAATTAAAATAAACTTAGATATGCAAACAGCTTAAAAATGCAGATATCAGATGTATGTTACATTTGGGTATAGATGAGTGTTAAAACTTTTGTATTAGTTATAGTCATGGATTGGAAATACTAATTTAAAATAGCTACTTTTTTTTTCAAAGAATATTTTCTTTCCTTTATTTATTTTTTTAATCCCCACCCCCCGCCAAGATGGCTCCCTCATCTGTCTGCTCACTGTGTCTGCTTGTTGTCTGCTCATTGTATCTATGTCTTCTTTAGGAGGCACTGGACACCAAATCTGGGACCTCCCACGTGGGAGGTGAGTATCCAACAGCTTGAGCCATATCTGCTCCCTGCTCATTGTGTCTGTTCATTGTGTCTGCTTGTTCACCAGCTTGTTGTTTCAGCTTGTTGCATCAGCTTGTCTTCTTTAGGAGGCACCGGGAACCTAACCTGAGACCTCCCATGTGGGATGCACACACCCAACTGCTTGAGCCACATCCGTTCCCCCTTAAATAGCTACTTTTAAAAAACAAATGTGAAAATCAACTAAAAGCTACAGCCAGTTCAATCAGTTTGTGAAAAGCTTTTAAATGAGCCAGAGTATATTAACACAAATTCTTGTGAATTAACTAGAGAATAAAATCTCAAGTGATGTAAAATATTAAACTAACAAATGATAGGAGGATTTTAAAGAAAGAGAGGAAGGAAGGGAGGGAGGGAGGAAAGGAGGGAGGGAAGGAAGGAAAGGAGGGAGGGAAGGAAGGACTAGCAGCAGGCAGCTCTCCATAATAATAAAAATAAATAACTATAATACAAGATGAAAATAACCTAAAAGCAAACAGAACATGTCATTAATAGAGTCTTTCATTATCTAGCATAGCCTGTAATGGAGGAAACAGCAAGTGTAATTCTGTTATCTTACCATAGGCAGTATGCACACACTGTAAAATCCATCTTTTCATTTTCTGGTTGAAAAGATCATTGTAGAAAAGGCCTGCCAGGGAGTGGAGGTCATGCTGATTTATTGGCAATTAAACCTGCAGGATTTCTGCACACCCTTCAAAACAAAGTATCTGAGGCTATTCAGCCAGGATGATTACCTAGCAGGCTATCTACTAAAACCCAGGAGTCTTTCTGTTAGTGCACAACAGATACAATTGACTTGGCTGTATTTAGAAAATTACTGTAATTTTCTGTGCAGCTTCTTGTTGTATCTTCTTCAAATTGCTTGGGTCCAAAAGAATTACCTTGTTAGTCAGTTTAATAAAGCAAAATCTTACCAAGTAGCATGTAATACTGCTTGGAAGTGAAGAACCTTGGTTCATATACAAACATGTGTTCATTTAAAGCAAGTAAATGCATCACTGAATCTATATAATCTGATTGTCATGCCTCAGCCCTAGACTTCTGAAATGTTGGCTAATTTGGGATGATCTTTTGAGGTTCGATACTGGTACAAATTAGCTAGCTTTGATGCATTCCGTGTCTAGTTACTTAGGTTAGCTCTTTAGAGCATGGATGCCATTTATATATAAACATTCCCACTTGTCCTACAGATGGTGAAGAGCAGGTTCAGGTACCAAGAATGATGGAATCTCAGCAACACAAGTAGACAGAAAAGAGAAGTAAAGTGGGAATAGGCTGGGTGAAGGTGGAGAAAAGTGGTCAGATTAGCATTTCTGATGGATCTGGTCACACCAAAACTGGTTCTATTGATCCTCAGAAAACAGAATATTGGCCACCAGATACTGTACCATATAGGACTGCCTGCCTCAGGGACACCACTCCTAAATTCCTCTTTTTACCTGCTGGCCTATGTTACTAAGGTCTTATTTATTCATCCAACTGTCCGTATGTACATCCAACCATCCATCCATGCATGCATCCATCCATCCATCCAGTAAATATTTATTGAGACTTTACTATGTGCCAACTACTATTCTAGGCCCTTGGAATATAGCATGGCTTTGCAATGTACTCTGGTTTTTTGTTTAATTCTTTTCTTATTTATAAAATTTCCTTTTTAAAAAATAAAAATTTATACATTTATTTTGGAAAATACAGATGAATATAAAGAAGAAATTTTAATCCACATGTAATTCTAACAAATACTGTTAAACATTTCACTGTGTTTCTTTTCAGTTTTCTTTTTACCTCTTCTAATGTTATTAAGTTGAAATATTTCAGGCATGCAAAAAATTAGAGATCAACTAAACAACAACAACAAACACCCAGGTGTCCATCACCCAGTTTAAAAATAAAATCTTTCACAAACTGTTGAAGACCCCTTCCCAATTGTATTTATCTTCCTCACAGTCAGGGGTTACCACTATCTTGAATTTTATTTTTATATTTTTACTACATCATATATGATATATAGTATATTTTTGCTAGGTATGTGTGATATATAAGACTGTTTTGCATGTTTTTAAATCTTTATATGAATTTCATTCTGAATGTGTCTTTCTGCAATTTGCTTTTACCTCTCAGCATTTTTTTTTTTCTGAGATTTATTCATGTTGATGTATATAACTCCATTTCATTGATTTTAATTTTTGTATTGTAGGTATTCCACTGGATGAATATACCACAATTTATTTATTCATTCTCTTATGGATGGACATGAGAGTTATTTTCAATATCTTGCTATTAAAAGCATTGCAATTAACATTCTATTCACATCCTCTTGAAGGGGAATTTCCCTAGGGTATATACCTAGAAATAAAATTGCTGGGTCAAAGGGTGCAAATTACCTAGATATTATAAAACAATTCTTAAAAGTGGTAGTGTTAACATTACGCTCCAACCAGTAATGTACTCTTTAAATACAAAGAAATATGTGTCCACATTCATGGGCACACATGTGTTATATGTATATGGTGTGGATGTCATGTGTCTGTATTAGGGCTTAGAAGATACAAGCCTGGATGTTCTCATCTGGATCTGTTTTCCTTCTCTGGCCTGACCCAATTCCTTTCACCCTCTTGTCCTTCAAAGCCCCACTCAGGTCCCCAGGGAAGCCTTCCTATGGCCAGGTTCCACACAGCTCCTTTCCCTGACTCCCAGAGGTAGCTCCTACCATGCACTCACCACCCTGTTTTCTCTGTTGGGTATTTAATGTGTCAGGGGTCTGTGCTATGGCTCTACATCAGATAATCAGCTCTTCAAGTGCAGGAACCATCCTGAGGATCTATTGGCATCTCTCAGGATCTGGCAAATGCCACACTTGTAATGGGTCCTTTTTTTTTTTTAAACAATTTATTGAAGTATATCATTCATACGTGAACATACATAAACAATAAGTGTTCAGTAAACATTGTGAACTTACAAAACAAACATGCATAACATCATACAGGGCTCCCACACATCACTCCACCACAAATACTTTGCATTGTTGTGAAACATTTGTTAACAAATTATGAAAAAGCATTGTCAAAGTATTACTACTAACTATAGTCTGTATCTTACTCCCCTATACTTTTTTAAAAAAGGATTTAATTATTTATTTATTTACTTTTATTCATCCCCCCCCCGTTTTTAGGTCCATTTGCTGGGCAACTCTGTGTCCATTTCCTGCCCTCTCTTCTCATCCTTCTCCTCCTGTCTTCATTGGGATTCGCTCCTCGGAAACTCCGATGTGGGAGAGAGGCATACTACCATCTGCCCCACCTTAGTTCCTGGTTTTTCAGCACGTCTTGTCTTGGCTCTCCCTTTTGTTACTCTCCTGTTACATCATCATCTTGCTGCATGACTTGTGGGACCTGACAGTGCACCCAGGTGTGGGGCCTGAGGGGCTCACCCACTCGTGGGGCCTGGCAGCGTACCCGCATGTGGGGCCTGGGGGGCTCAGCCACTCGCAGGGCCTGGTGGCACACCCACACACAGGGCCTGATGGCGCACCCACTTGTGGGGCCTGACGGCGTACCTGCACACAGGGCCTGGGGGGCTCACCCACTTGCGGGGCCTGGTGACGCACCCACGGACCTTCTATATTTTTCTTTTTTTAATTTTTACCGGGAGGTCCTGGGGATCAAACCCAGGTGCCTCCATATGGGAGACGGATGCCCAACCATTTGAACCACATCCGTCCCTCTGCTATATCTCTTAAAGTTGACCAAAGATACCTAGAGTTACAGTCATTTCCCATACAGGATGGTCATATAATAAATCAGGCTTATTTTATCACCAGCATTCTAAAAACTAGACTAGGGAAAAAAAACTAGGTCTGGGGACACATGCTTGGTTTCTAATATAGCAAATGTTTAGCCTACCCTGATTATCACAAAATCAGGACAGCGAGAATATTCACATCATAATGGGTTCTTGATGAGTTTGGCAAATTGCTGATTGAGTTAAGGCAGTTTCCTTTTCTTCCCATAGAAAAGTCGGTACATATTCTTGGAGTGAGTTTCTAGGAACAGCTATCCTCTTGCAATTTCATTCCTCTGTATATACCTGTGGTGGACTGAGTTGTGTGCTGCAGTTTGGACATGTTCTTGGTCTTGGTCTGCATTCTGGTGAGTGTGGACCCATTGTAAATAGGATCTCTTAAAGATATTTCTTCAGTTAAGGTGTACCCCTACTGAATCAAGTTGGGCTTTAATCTGGTTTACTGTAGTCCTTTATAAGCAGAATGAAATTCAGACATAGAAAGAGAAAGCCATGGGAAGAAGCTGGAAGTCAACAAAACTGGAGAAGAAAGAAAATGCTGCCATGTGTATTGCTGTGTGATAGAAAGCCAGGATGGCCAGCAGCCAGCCCCAGAATGCCACAGTCTTTGAGAGAAAGAATCCCTTTGCTAATGGCTTCAATTTTGTGCTTCTCCTGGCCTCAGAACCTTGAGTCAATAAATTCCCCTTGTCTAAGCCAACCCATTGTATGATATTTGTTTTAGCAGCAGGGAAAACTAAGACAATACCCTAGAGAAACTCCTCTTTTCTATTTCATTCCTCCTCCAGTAAATTCTCAACAACAGCATATGTTAATTAGGCTAATCTTCTTGAAGCCCCTACAAGAATTAACCTATTCTTTGAAAACCACAGCCATATATTGGTCAGCAAATACAGGTTCACAGTTTTTCTTCCTTCAACTTAGAAGAAATTTATTTACTGAGAACCTTCAGTCTCCAAAGTTATCCAAGTACATTCTTTTCTTGGCCCTGGATCCCCGTGTTAAAAGAAAACTTGAGGATCTCACAGCTTTATTAAGCAATTCATTAATTGGGCAGCATCCCATTCAGAAAGTAGAAAGGAGCTCCCTTCTACTCCCTTGGTGAGCTCAGAAGAGCGGTAGAAAGAGGAGGGTTTATATAGACAGGCTTATACAACCAACAAGGAAGCTAGTAGTACAACAAATGAGTCCATTGGTTGTATCAAGATATTATCCTTATTTAGCTAACACCAAGCCAGAGAGGTTGGGACACACAAACTGAATGGGTTGGCCTTAGGTTTCAGGTTCTGGGAGAGCCTAGCATTTAGTTACGTTTTGGTTTGCTGCTGGAGTGTGGCTTAGCATGAGCTAGTCCATCTTGGGACTATGTGCATTATTTAACACTGGGGAAGTTTGGATTCTCCTTCTGTTTTCCATTTCTGTCTATCTTCTAGTCTTCTCTCCCCCAAGTGCTGAGCAATATAATATTCAGATTTATTTCATCAGATTTTACCGAACCTTGCTTCTTTCTGTTTGCAGCATGGTGTAGAGAAAAGAGAGCAGGCTTTGGAGTGGATAAACCTGGGTTTCAATCTCTGCTCTATCACTGCACTGTGTGATATTAGGCAAGTTACTCTAAACCTTCATCATTTGTCAGGTAGGGAAATCAGTGCCTCTCTCTTAAGGTTGCTGAGAGAAGTCACCCAGTTAAGATAGGTTAAGTGCGTTTCTCATAGCGTCCTGCATATAGTAGGCACTTGATAACCATTAGCATCATTCCACTTTCATTCTCCCCTGAATTACTGTTGGATATTTCCTCTTAGGTAGACATGGAGTGTGTGACTGGAAAGACCTCACTCACAGCCCACCAAAAGTCCCTTGCTCGACTATAAGAGAGTTTATTAGCCATTTTATCCCAGGACAGAGAAATCTGATGTGAGGGGACCCTCCCATCCAACCAAGACAATTTGACCAGTTGAACTGAGGAACCTATCGAGTATTTGGTGTCTCCTAAAGAAAGAGAAATGTCTTTCTTGGAAATTATACTGGTGCACATACAGAAAACAATGGCGTCATTATCTTGCCTCTATACAGTATACAGCGAGTGAACTTTTTACAACAGGCCATCTAAAATA
>JAQZBX010090896.1:0-12450 GCA_029593785.1 Cabassous unicinctus
AAATAAATCTTTAAAAAAAAAAAAAAATTTGTGGTGATGAATGCACAACACACTGATCACACTAAAAGACACTGTGTACTTTGGATGGAATGTATGGTATGTGAATATATCTCAATAAAACTGCTTTTTAAAAAAAGCAATTACATATCAATAAGAAAAAACAGAAAAAATTGACAAAGACCCAAATAAGCAATTCACAAAATTAGAAATTCCAACATCCAATAAAGTTAAGAAGAGATGTTCACTATATTAATTTTTTAAATTCCATTACAAAAAAATGCCATTACAATTCTCAATAAAATAATTGTTTTGTCATCAAAGCATGCTAAAACCATGATTAGAAAGGTTGGTAGGGAATTAGACATGTATATGGTACAAAATTATCACTCAAAATGTTACCTGACAGTTGCAATGGGAAAAACGTGACTTTTCAATAGTGAGAGCCAATCATCACCACTTAGTATCACTAATAGTAAGACAACTCAACAATATGTAGCTCTGATAAAGTACATCATTTCTGAAGTATTTTTGCCAAAAATGTTCAACCCTACTTTAAGGAAGACTTTAGATTTAACTTCTTATTTAAAGAAAATACAGTGGATAGAGAAACAAGCAGTAATGAGAGGAAACTATCAACTCCAGAACATGGGCCATTCTCGAAGACTACTAGCCATTCATTTCTACAGGTCAATTTCATTCAAAAGAAAAAAAAGTAAACGGGGATGTTTTAGATTAAAAGTGACAAGTGACATGATAACCAAATGCAACTGTCATCCTTCTTTGAGTCCTGATGTGAGGAAAACCACTATGAAAGACACTTTGAGAGCAATTACAGAAATTTTAATATTGGCCAGGTATTAGATGATATTAGGAAATTGCTAATTTTTCTAGGTGTAGTAATGGTATAATTAATGGCCTCATTTGCTGGAGATAAATACTGAGGAATTTAGGAGTGAATTAACATAATGCCTATAACTTACTTTAACGTGGTTCTGTAAAGTCTAGACAAAACAAATATGGTAAAATATTAACAATGTTTTCATCTACAGTATATGGGTTTAATCTAGGATATAATCTAGAGATTCTATTTAGAAGAATATGTCACCATACTATTCTTTCTATTTGAAATTGTTTACTAAAAAAGTTTAAAAAGATGACACTGTTGTGATGGTTAAGTTCACGTGTCCACTTAGCTAGGTTATGGTGTCTAGTTTGTTTGCGCAAGTACTGACTGGCCTATGTTACTATGAGGGTATTTCATAGATGGATTTGCATCTAAAATCAGCAAAGGATATGGCCGTCAGCAATGTGGGAAGTCTCCTCATGCAATCAGTTGGAGGTCTTAAAAGCCAGAACTGAGGATTTCTAAAGTCAGAAAGAAGAACTTCTGTCTCTACTTTAACAACCAGCTCCCCATGGGGAATAAAGACTTGCCAGACTTCAGAATCACCTTTATTGGAGTTTCTAGTTTGCAGCCTGCCCTATGGAATTCAGACTTGCCAATCCCCACAGTCATGTGAGACAATTCTATAATAGATTTCTAAACATTACAGAGATAGTGATAAAGATAGAAACAGAGATAATATCCTGCCTGTTCTGCTTCTCTAGAGAACTCTGACTAATGGAATTATCTATGTACTGAAAGAAAACTCAGCCTTTCAGTGAAAGCGAACAACACAAGGTGCAGGTTAGTTTATGTAGCATGCACAACAGGGAGCAGGTGTGGGTTAGGGTATAATATTATAAATTTGCATAAAATGCTTTGTAAGGACAGACAAGAAGCTAAAAGAAAGTTACTGGGGAGGGGGGGGGCAGGTGCCGGTAGGGTGAGAACAAGGTAAAAAGAGGACAGGAGCGGAAGCCATATTTTCTTTGTGATCCTTTAAACAGCGTTTGAACACAAAAACAATTTAAATAGCTAAAGACTAAATCAAGGTATCTATTTCATATGCAAACTAGAAAAGCATTTTTGAAAGATAATACCCTGTATTGGTAAGGATGCAAGGAGAAAATAAATCAGTTTAACATTTTGAAGGTCACTCTGGAAGTATCTATGAAGAAAATGTTAAAACGATGCATACCTTTTGACTCAAATAAATTTATTAAGGAAATAATCATAGAAACAAATTTTTAACTGTGTTAACCAAAAACTTGTTTAAAATAGCAAATTACTAGAAACAATCTAAATTTCTAATATAAGGAAAGGGCTAAATGAAGTTTGGTATATCTCTCTAAATGTTCTTAATATAGTGGAAGGTGAATACATCACATTTAGGAAACAGTATAAACCATACTTTACAATTCTGTTTATATGTTCAGACGTGGGTCTCTGAGTACACATATATGCATGTGTGTGTGTGTGTGTATATGTGTGTGTGTGTGTGTATAGTGTACATATATGTTTAAGTATGTATAGACACATGGGAGGGAAATGCAAAAAGAATTTAAGGGAGCTTCTCTGGATGTTAAGACCACGTGTGATTACTTTCTTTAGACATTTTAGATCTTACACATTTTCTGTGATGAGGATGATAAAGATAGTAGTAATGACAGTGAGGAGGAGCAAATGAACAAAGTACTCTTCTTAGTATTAACATCTACCAACACATTGTCTTCAGAACAACACTGTAAAATAGACAAAATTATTCCCATTTTACAGAGGAGAAAAATGAAGTACACAAAAAAGTAACTTGCTCAAAGTCTAAAAGATATTATGTGGGTGAACCAGGATTCAAATGCAAAGATTCTACTTTAAAATTGGTATGCTTAATGACTGCATTGTCTTTATATTACTTTAATAAAATATTTGGAAGAAACTACACAGTAATTTATAAATGGAGTAAGTATAGTTTCTATATTCATCAAGATATTCATAAAATACGGAAACAGGACAAGGCCAAAGAGAAGGAGAAGGCAAGTCTAGCACGCTCTCAGTTCATTAAATTAGTTACACCAACTCTCTAACCATTAGGTATGTCGTTTGCTCCTTCTTTCTTCCCTTCCTTCTTTCGACAAATGGCACTTACCATGTGCTAAGGCATAATGCTACGCACTGAGGAGAAAATGCTAAACCGGAGCTTACAATTTAGTGGGAAAGGGTGATAACCAAAAATTTACATAAACAAATGAAACTGTGACAAATGCTACAAAAGAACATTTCAGAGAAAAAAAGAGAACATTTTGTAATAAAAGGGTCAGTCATCAAGAAGACATATAACAATACTAAATGTACATGTACCTAACAGCAATAATTCAAAACATATACAGCATAATTTCACAGAACTAAAAGGAGAAGTAGGAAAATACAAAATACAGCTGTAGATTTTAACACACCTCTCTCAGGAATTGAAGGAACAGAGAGACTTAAAAAAATATTAAAACACAAAAGATACAGAAGATTTGGATAAGATTAATTAACATGACATTTATAAATTAACAAAACCAACAACGGCAGCTTATACATCTTTGTTTTCCACTGCACATGGAAGATTCAACAAAATAGAACAAATGCTATAAATTATGAAGAAATGAAATCATACAATGTTCTCTAACCTCAATGGAATTAAACTATAAATAAAAAACAAAAAGATAACCAGAACATCCCTAAATATTTGGAAATTAAGCAATACACTTTCAATAACCTATGAGTCAAAGAAGAAATCACAATGTAAGTTAGAAAATATTTTGAAGAGAACAATAATGAAAACGCAACTTCAATTTCTATGAAAATGTGAAAAAAATAACACATTTTTATATATGTGTTACATTTTTTTATATGTGTTACAGCTCTGGGAACACATATAAAACGGGTATCTGACATTGTTAAGGAATGATTCAAGTATGATCTGGAGTTTCTTCAAGAAGGAAAAAGTAGTCAACATAGTTGAAGGCTATTAAAAGATCAAATAAGGTAAAGATCTAAAAATGTCCCTTGGATTTAATGAAATGGAGGTCACTGTTGCTGTTTCTTCTTAGTAAACATTGCCTCACTAATTGCTCAGCCTAACCAGTGTGAAGATGAAGGGGGAAAAGGAGCTGCACAGCAGTATAGAATAATCAATTTATGGAAGATGCCAGTGTGTACGTATACTGCATAGAAACAAGAAAGGGGGGATATATACAGAAATTGTGAATATAAATATAAATAGAGATTATGGATGACACTTTTCTCATAATTTTTAATAACATAAATTTTTTACAATAAGCAAATATTACTTATATAAACAAAAAAGTTTTAATTCTTCATTTTAAAATTATATAGTAGAGGACAACCAGAAAGATGGTGGCAGAGTAAAGAGCTCTGAGAATCAGCACCTACTAAGGGGCAGTTGGTTATTACCCACAACTAACTAGAGCACTTATTTGGGGGCTGCAGGAGACCAGAAGTGCATCCTGCAACATCCTTGAAAGAATGGAAGGAGGAGACTGCCCATCTGCAGAGAAGATTCGTAAGTAGAGCCCTCCACGCCACGGAGGCTGGTGCCCATCCTCCACTGGAGGCACAGGCTGCCTCGGGAGCTGTTCCGGCTGGAATTGGAAGCTCCACTTCCCAAAACGGGGGAGGAAGAGAAAGTTGGGCACCAACTTCAGCTACTGATGAGTACATTCAGCAGGCTAAAGTATAATCCTAAGAACAGCTAAAGTTTGAACCCATCCAAGTAAGAAAGAGGCCGGTAGCTGTCATCTTTACTCTGCGCCTGACATGAGGGGAAGCGGGGCTGACTGAAAATCACAGTGCTGGTAGGGACCGGCTTCTTTACATCTAGATCAGATTGCCGGTCTAGCCTAAACCCCAGGCCTACTGCGGGCAGGAAGGAAGCAGAGGGGAGCTGCGCCAGCCTCTCTGGGAAATTACAGGCCACGCCGTGGAGGCCGGTGATCATCCTACTTTGGCAGCGCAAGCCACCCCAGGAGCTATTCTGTGGCACGAATTGGAAACTCCATTTCCCAAAAACAGAGGAGGAAAAGACGGTTGGACACTGATTTCAGTTACTGATTAGTAAATTTGGATGGCCAAAATATAATCCCAAGAACAGCTAAAGTTTGAACCTTTCCAAGTTGGAAGGAGGCCGGTAGCCGCCATTTTTACTCCACCCCCAGCATGAGGGGAAGCGGGGCTGACTGAAAATCACAGTGACAGTAGAGACCGGTTTCTTTCACCCAGACTGGCCTACAGCACTAGTCGAGGCTTCAGCCACACCTCTAGCAGAGAGGAAGCTTACGGGCCCTGCAATAGCCTATCCAGGTAACTGCAGGTACATTTAGCTGGCACAGACTGAATAATCGGAAGTCTACCTGGGCAACTGTTGTTATCTTGGACCTGCACTGCACAGATTGCTGCCCACAACTATAGCTCCATCCCTGTCCCAGGCAGGGGAGAAAGGGGAGTGAAGCTTCATCAGTCTCTCTGGGCAACTACAGTCTAGGCCTGCATGACTTGGATTATTCCACACAGCTGTGGCTCTGTCCCTACTCCTGGCAAAGGAGAAAGTGGGGAGAAGCTTCATTGGTCCTTGGGGCAATGAGGGCAGCTTGAGCCTCCATAGCTTATAGCACCAACTACATCCTTGGCTCCTACTACACAACCAGCAAGGGAGAAAGGGTAGGAAGCCCTAAACTAAAGAGAAAAACTGCACCCAGAATAAATACTATAGTAAGCCAGATGCCAAGACACTAACAAAAAATTACAACCCCAGTTAAAGGAACAAAATAAGCCTCCAGATGACATAAAGGAGTTGAGACAACTAATCATACATGTTCAAACAAATCTCCTTAATAAATACAATGAGATGGCTAAAGAAATTAAAGACATTAAGAAGACATTGGATGAGCACTAAGAAGAATTTGAAAGCATACATAGAAAAATAGCAGATCTTATGGGAATGAAAGGTGCAATAAATGAAATTAAAAATACACTGGAATCATATAATAGCAGATTTGAGTAGGCAGAAGAAAGGATTGGTGAGCTTGAAGAAATGGCCTCTGAAAGTGAACATACAAAAGAACAGATGAAGAAAAGACTGGAAAAACTTGAACAAGATCTCAGGGAACTAAAGGATAGCAAGATATGTGCAAACATATGTCATGGGTGTCCCAGAAGGAGAAGAGAAGAGAAAAGGGGCAGAAGAAATATTTGAAAAAATAGTACTTGAAAATTTCCCAACCCTATTGAAGGAAATATATATCCATGTCCAAGAAGCATGACGTACTCCCATCCAAAAAAATCTGAATAGACCAATTCTAAGACACATACTAATCAGAACGTTAAATGCCAAAGACAAAGAGAATTCTGAAAGCAGCAAGAGATAAGCAATGAATAACATATAAGGGATATCCAATAAGATTAAGTGCTGATCTCTCATCAGAAACCATGGAGGAAAGAAGACAGTGGTATGATATATTTAAGATACTGCAAGAGAAAAACTTCCAGCCCAGAATCTTATATCCAGCAAGACTGTCTTTCAAAAATGAAGGCAAGTTTAGAATATTCACAGATAAACAGAAACTGAGAGAGTTTGTAACCAAGAGACCTGCTTTGCAGGAAATCCTAAAGGGTGTGCTACAGCCTAGAAAGAAAAGACAGGAGAGAGGGATCTGGAAGAGAGTCTAGAAATGAAGATTATATCAATAAAAGTAACTAAAAGTGTCAAAAGAGTGGTGAAAATAAAATATGACAGATAAAACCCAAATATTCAGGAAGAAACTTAACCAACGATGTAAATCACTCGTACCCAGAAAACTATAACTAATTGTTAAAAGAAATAAAAAAAAGACCTAAATAATTGGAAGAACATTTCATGCTCATGGATTAAGATGTCAATTCTACTCAAATTGATATACAGATTCAATGCAATCCTGATAAAAACTCCACCAGCACTTTTCAAAATAAATGGAAAACATGATTGACAAATTTATTTGGAAGGGTAAAAGGTCCTGAATAGCCAGAAACATCTTAAAAAGGAAAAGCAAAGTTGGAGGACTCTCATCTCTGGACTTTAAGTTGTATTACCTAGCTACAGTGGTAAAAACAGCATGGTACTGGCATAAAGACAAACACATAGACCAATGGAACCGAACCGATGGTTCAGAAACAGACCCTCACATCTATGGTCAAGTGATTTTTGACTAGCCTGTCAAACCCACCCAGCTTGAGCAGAACAGTCCATTCAACAAATGGTGCTGAGAAAATTTGATATCCATAGCAAAAGAAGGAAAGAGGACCCCTATATAAAAATTAACTCAAAATGAATCAAAAACCTAAATATAAAAGCAAGAACCATAAAGCTTCTAGAAGAAAATGTAGGAAAATATCTTCAAGACCTGGTGGTAGGTGGTGGATTCTTAAAGAAGATAAGAGGACTGAGGTGGACTACTGATATTTAATGTATGTAGAAGGTTTAATTATCTTTACTGTAAAACTGTGGAAATGTAGAGAGTTGATGGTAACACATTATAGTGAGTAACAGCTGGTTTATAAATGGGGATGTGGCTGAAAATGTTAGTCTAGGGATGTAAATGCCAATTGACAGAAAGCTAGAGAATATTCTAGGGACAGAATCGCACAGTAAACCCAGAGATGGATGAGAATAGTGGTTGATGGTACAGATGCAAAAGTGTCCTTTGTGAGCTAGAGCAGGTGTACATCAGTATTGCAGGGTTGTGGGAATGTGAACAAGCATGGGAAAAATACAACTGGAGTGACCTATGGAGTGTGTGGTTAACAGTAATAATGTAATATTCTTGCATCTATGCGAAAGATGTACTGTGTTGATAATGGTGGAGTACGGAAAATGTGTGCCAAATGTATGCTGTGGAACTGGTAATAATCGGATGATATTATTTCATAATCTGTAACAAATGTTCCACCACAGTGTGATGTGTTGATAGAGGGGTGTTGTTTGGGAATTCTGCACATGTGCATGATTATTTTGTAAGTTTACAACTTCTGTCATAAAATATATTTTAAAAATAATAATAGGGTGGGTTGGGGGGAAAATACACCAAATGTAAGATAAGGTCTATAATTAGTAGTAAGATTTTGACAATATTTTTTCATAATTTGAACAAATGTCTCACGACAATGCAAGGTGTTGGTGGAGGGTTGAGGTATGGGACCCCTGTATGATGTTATGAATGTTTGCTTTGTAAGTTCACAACTTTTACTATACATTTATTGTTTTTGTATGTTCATGTATAAATGATATAAATAATAATAATAGGGTGGGTTGGGGGAAAATACTTTTATTAGTAGTAATATTTTGAGGATGCTCTTTAATCATTAGTTAAAAATGTTTCACAACAATGCAAGGTATTGGTGGTAGGGTGAGGTATGAAAGTTCTGTATGATGTTATGTATGTTTGTTTTGTAAGTTCACAACTATTACTATAAACTTATTGTTTATGTATGTTCATGTATGAGTGATATATTTCAATAAATTTAAAAAAATTATATAGTGGAGTGGGTGTAGCTCAGTGGTTGAGCACATGCTTCACATGTACGAGGTCTGGGTACAATCCCTAGTACCTCATAAAATTAAAAAAAAAAATTATATAGAGCTAGAAGAAAATAATAAAGTTCAGAATTAATTCTGTAAGTACCTTTATCTAGAGATTTAGCAACATAATCTTTTTTTTTTTTTTTAAAGATTTATTTATTTATTTATCCCCCCCTTGCTGCTTGTGCTTGCCATGTCCATTTGCTGTGCGTCTTCTCCGTGTCTGCTTATCTTCCCCTCGCTGTGAGGTCCCGCTGCATCAGGCCCTCGCGCAGCGCGGGCCGGCCTGCCCTCACAAGGAGGCCCCGGGAAGCGAACCCGGGGCCTCCCATATGGTAAACGGGGGCTCTATCAACCGAGCCACTCCCGCTTCCCCGCAACATAATCTTTTGATGAAAGGAAGGGGGAAAAGAAATGAAGGCTCTCTTATTATAAATCAAGGATGAAGTAAGATTCTACAAACCACTACATTTTAGTGAATTGTGGGAAATGGCAGAGTAGGAAGTTCTAGGAATCAGTCCTTCCACTAAAGCAACTATTGAACTGTCAAGAAATATCTGAATCAACTACTCTGAAACTCTAGACTCTAAGGGAACACTGTGAAGCAGCCAGGGAGGAACTGGAGAAAGAGGCTGGTCATCTGCATGAAGACCTGTGAGTTTCATCCTCCCTGCAGCTGCTATCATCCTACTTCCCCCAGCCTCATGGCAAGCAGCAGTGGAGACTGGAGCTACAGCACCTAACTTAGTTTGCTAGTGCCAGGTTGGGACATAAAGAACTAGTCCTCCAAACTCTGGGGATGGGTGGTCTGATCTAAGATCTCTACCTTGATGAGCAACTTCAAATGGCTAGGGGCTCTGAAGGCAGCCATTGTTCCAACCTGCCTTGGGCGAAGCCGGCAGAGAAATCTTACAGACAGTAACTTTCCTAAAAACTTTGGAAAACATTTAAAGGACTGCATTAACCTGGCCAGGACTGAATAAGAAAATACAGCTTCAAAATCCATAGAAGACCCTCTGGCGCACTTGCTGAAACCCCACGCTTCCCCTCTCCAAAACATAGGGTGGCGCCAGCTTGCACTGCCATTGTGGGTCCCAGGCATTGCTACAGAGGGAACGCAGTGGCTCCTGTGTGTATACTGGGGTGCCAATATATTGGGTGAAAACCTGAGAGGCTGAGTGAAGGAACCTGTCTTGGGTTCACCCTCCAGAGTTTGTCCTAAGAGCAGAGAAGCCACCTGCAGACAGGTGGGACAAGTGTGAAAAACAATTAAGTTGAAATGGCCTGGGGCAAAGGACTAACTAAGTCACTCAAAAGAGCACCCAGAAGGGGGAGAAGTTCTTTTCCAAAGGGAGTAGAGGGGCTTTCACTCGAAGGTCTGTGGACTGAAAAGGGGAATTCCTGTCTCTTCTAGGGAGCACAGGCCCAAAAGAGGAAGGCTTCTTGGTTCCAGCTCCAAGCAGGCTCACAGGAAACCCAGAGGACCCTGCATTCCCATCTGCTTGAATGTTAGCTTCTAACATTTAAGAAAATCTCTATCGTATCACTAGCTGGATTAAAACTTAAGGAACAACCCAGGGACTAAGTCCCAGAGTTAACACTTTAAAATATCAAAATGTATAGAGTGTGTGGCAGTTTGAGATTATTTATGAATTCTAAAAAGAGATATTGATTATGTTTGTAAACTGGTCTGTTCCTCTGGGCATGAAACCCTTTGACTGATTTAAATTCAAAGGTTTTAACTTTCTTGATTAAATCAAGTTTATGGTTTTGATGTGACCACCTCATTAGGACATGCAGGGTTGAGTCCCCACCCCTTGGTGGGCTACACAAACGGACGCTCAATCAAGAATAGAGAAGTAGATACACAGAAAAAAGATATACAGAGGAATAGAGAGAGCACCATAGACACAGAAGAAGAGAGAACTTGTCAGCTTTGATCCTGCAACCCCGGGGAAGAGAGATGAGCTATTCACCTGATAGTTTACAGCTGACTTTGTGAAGAGAACAAAGCAGCTTAGCCAGGAAAGAAACGAGCCCCAGGAAGAGACACTAGCCCTATGCCAGCCTACAGCTGAGATTGGAAGAAGCTGGACCCATGGAGCCTTAAGAGGAAAGAGGAAGGCTGAACCCTTACAGAAGTGGCCCATCATCTTACTTCAACACACGGCAACAGACATTTGATGAGGAAGTACCTCTTCTGGTACCTTGGGTTGGACTCTTAGGGTCTTGTGACTGTAAGATTATACCCCAAATAAATACCCTTTATAAAAGCCACCAGATTTCTGGCACTTTGCATCAGCACCCCTTTGGCTAATACAATGTGCAACAAAAGATTACAAGACAAAGAAAGAAAGAAGAATGATGGTCCACCCAAAGGAAAAAGATAAAAATCCAGAATCCATCAACAAAAGGACCAGACTTTGGACTTACTGGACAGAGACTTTACAGAACCTAAAAGTCTTGTGGGACACCATCAAGCATACCAATATATGGATGATGGGAGTCCCAGTAAGAAAAGAGAGAAAGGCGCAAAAGAAATATTCAAAGAAATAATAACAGGAAAGTCCTAAATTTAATAAAAGACATAAATATGTACATTCAAGCAACCCAACAAAACCTAAACCGAGTAAATTCTAAGACAACCATGCCCAGACACAATATAATCAAATTATCCAAAGCCAAGGACAAGGAGAGAATTCTGAAAGCTGCAAGAGAAAGCAACAACTTACGTACAAGGGAATCCCAATAAGATTATTAGTGCCGATTTCTCGTCAGGAACCGAGGTGGCAAGAAGGCAGGGGTGTGAAAAATTTTAAAGAGCAGAAAGAAAATAATTCTAACCAAGAGTTTTATATCTGACAAGAGTTTGTTCAAAAATGAGGGACAGATCAAGACATTCCCAGATAAACAAAAGCTAAGGGAAATTTTCACCACTAAACCTGCCCTACAAAATGCCAAAGGAAGTTCTTCAGACTGAAAGGAAAGGATACTGAACAGTGGATCAAGGTAGTATAAAGAATTAAATACCTCTGGTAAAGGAAACTCTATGGGTAATTATAAATAGTGGTACTATTGTGTTGCATTGTGTATTATATAACTATATTTGCTACATACAGGTACAAAAATGCAACTGCATAAAAGGTATCATAAATTGATGGATGTGGACATACAATATACAAAGATAATTTGTAATAAGCAAAAAAATGTGGGGGAACAGGGATATAGAAACAGTATATGTGTATGTTATTGAATATTTATCAGTATCAAATCAAATATTATTGTTACAGATTTAGAATGTTAAATTTTAACCCATTGATAACCACAAAGAAAATACAAGAAAAATATATTCACCAAGAGATAAGAAGGGTCTCAAATGGTACAATACAAAAAGCCAAATAAATATGGAAGTAGATATCAATGAAACAATTGACATGCAAAAATGGTATAATACTTACAAACACAAAATAGCAAAATTGCTAAAGAAGTCCTCAATTATCAGTAGTGACTTTAAATGTAAATGGATTAAACTCCCCAGTCAAAAGGCAGAGATTGGCAGAATGGATTTTTTAAAAAAATGCATGACCCAAGTATATGCTATCTGCAAGAGACTCACCTTAAATTCAATGGCATAAGTAGGTTGAAGTGAAAGGATTGGGGGGGCGGGGCGGGGCAAGGAACCATACAATGCAAAAGAGAGCTGGGGTAGCTATACTAATATCAGACAGAATAGAATTTAAGTCAAAAAAGGTTACAAGGGAAGCAGGTGTGGCTCAGTGGATAGAGCCCCCGTTTACCATATGGGAGGCCCGGGTTCGCGTCCCGAGGCCTCCTTGTGAGGGCACGCCGGCCTGAGCGGTGCGGTGGGCTGATGCAGCAACCTCACGGCAGGAAGCGGGTGTGGCGCAATGGATAGCGCACCCGTTTACCATATGAGAGGCCCCGGGTTCGCTTC
>JAQZBX010090897.1:0-12459 GCA_029593785.1 Cabassous unicinctus
AAGGGGGGATAAATAAAATAAAATAAATAAATCTTTAAAAAAAAAAAGAACTAGAAGTCTGGACCACAAAGGTCAGATCAGAGGCCTCCTTTCTAGGCATTAATCTGCACCTAATTTGGCTGTAAAGACATCTATCCCTAATATAAATGGTGAACGCCAAACGGAGCAAAGAATCAATAGGTTGACCGAATTAGGAGAAAATAATAGCTGTGTTAACTTGCCTGGAGAATGGCGGCATGGAGGTGTGCAAGAGCAGCGGTCGGCAAACTTTTCTGGTAAAGTAAGTATTTTCAGCTCTGAGGGCCCTACGGTCTCTGTTGCAACTGCTCAACTCTGTCACCGCAGCACAAAACGGCCGCAGACATTACGCCCACAGACGGACATAGCAGTGCACCATCTTTATTTAGGGGCGCTGAAGTTTGAATTCGATATCATTTTCACAGGTCTTTTGATTTTTTTTTAACTGTTTAAAAATGTAAAAACCATTCTTAGTTTGCAGGACATACAAAAATAGGCAGCAGGCCAGATTTGGCCTGCAGGTCGTGGTTTGCAGACCCCAAGGGTAGAAGACATGCTTAGAGAAGAATTCAGATGACTTGGGTCCTAGCTCCAGTTCAGCTACTAACTTGCTTGAAGCTTCAATAGAGCCGCTTGCTGCCTCCTCCAGCGCGAAGTGAGGGGTCTGGACAGAAGTCTTCCGGGCCCCTGCAGCCTCCGGAGGCCCCCACGCTGTGAAGGCCACATCCTTTATGATGACTGGCCTAGTTGCCTCCAAATCACGCTTCCTGCCGTGAGGTTGCTGCATCAGCCCACCGCTCAGTTTGAAGGCGCCTCTGACCACTTTGTTCTCACGACAGATTTCCCCCTCTTAGGAAGGCTTTCAAAAATTTAAGAAGGGAGAAAATTAATGATAATAGGATTTTATCATGAAAAGCATTTGTCTAAAACTTCACCATTCTGAAGCCTACTGAAAAGGAGGTCATGGAGGCGGGGGGCGGCACCTTGGAAACATTTAAAATGAAAGACAGGATGTATTTCTGCACAGGAGATGCAAGGGTTCACCAAAAATAAAAATAAAAATAAAAATAAATGCTATTGATGCGGCACTGAAAAACACAGTATCCGACTTTGTCATTTCAATGGAAAAAAAAAAATCCATGCTTTTCTTCAGAGTGAACTAAAAGCAGCAGGATTAATATTGATGCAGCCATGGGAAAAGCAAACAGACAGGCAGGGACAAGGCTGCATCCAGTCTCCAAAACACATGTAAAGTTGGAGCTAAAATGTCATATGCATATGTAATTTATATGCAAAACTCTCCTATAACAGGGCCGGTGGCTGCCAAGTCTCCTTTTGCTACTTCCCCGATACCCGCTGAAACTCTGTAATTTCACATTATCAGTCACCCACCAAGGGCAAGTCTGTCTGAGGAGAACGCAGAAACTTTCTTAAGGCCAGCGTATTAAATTCTCCTCGCACATGGCTTTCCTGGGAGCTCAGCAGGTTTCTGCAGGAAGACCTAGTTTTGCTCCCGTGCAGGCTCTGTCCCTGGCAGTGAGTGACTGGAACAGACTGCAGGCAGCTCTGCCAAGAATCTGAAGCTCTGATGATGTGAGCCAACCTCAGACTAATAATTTTATATCTCAATATAAGCAAAAGAGTTCCATAAAAATAGACCGTTTTTAACAGGATGGAGAGAGGGCTGAGTAACGCGGTGTTGTGTGAGCGTCTTTCTCCTACACGCAGAGCCTAACTTCAGCATCTTCCATATGTCTATTTGTCTGATGGCTGAACTGGGGGAAAGAATGTTGAATGAGATATGACTTTTCAAACTCCACGCCTGGGAGCCTTCAGAGGTGAAATACCTATCAGTACGGGGGGGATAACACTTCCTTCTTTCCAGTTCCCAGGAAACGGAAAATAAACAAACCCAAGGCTCAGACGATCCGTGTTCTTGGTCGAATGTAGACCCACACGAGACGACGCACACGTGTTTCCGCTTGCAAATTAACAAGAAAAATATTGATGCCGTGGAAGTGGGGGTGGGAATGGCCTAGGAACTCTAAAACATCTTTTTCAATACGCAAAGAGCTGATGACTCGCTCAGCGGCTCCCAGACGGCCCGATCTCACCGCAGACACCAACTTACTTTCTACCAAGTAAGTTTCCTGGGGAAGGCGGCAGAAGTCCGGCTCGGGGTGGGATTCCAAGACTGGTTTCTACAAAAGGAGGGTTCAAGCCTTACAGGAAGGGTCACTCTTTTTGCTTGGTAGGAGAGGAGGCCCAAGCGTACACACTGGGGAACAGTAGAGCAAAAAGGGTTTAGAGGGGCGGGTGGTGGAACATATTTTTGTGACCTTGGCATACAGAAATTAAATAGGCGTCGAAGGGGGGTGGGTCTGCTGGGCCAGAAAGGAAACAGGAGGTATGTACCCCCCACGGACACCTGGCCTGAGGCTCCATCCCGCTGCCGACCAAGCACCAAGCACCGTGCTTGACCCCGCGGAGTTAGAGATGGGGCTTCAGAGGAAGCTCCAGAGAGGAAAGAACTACTGCTGGCGACCATTGACTAAGACGACGGTCACACTGTTACTGATCATTGTGATTATTGATTACAAGCAGTAACACCTGCCATGACCTCAGGCCTCTTCACAGCACTTTACAGCTGTAAAGCAACTTTCTACGCCACCTCCCTAGCTTCCCACACCGTCTCCCTGCTGCAGTCTCCCACAGTCAAGCCTGCTGGCTTTCAAAAGCACCTCGTTGGACGTAAGAGAGAACCTTGGGCTTTGTCGCCTGCGACTTGGCAAAGCACATTCAGGATCCGTATTGTCACTTGCATATTTGCTGCAGTTTTTACGTATTTGTGCAGAGGGAAAAGAAGAGTTCTTTTGGTCCGGGTGAGGAATGGGAAGGAAAGAGGTGATGTTACTGGAGGCAAGAAAGGGTGCTCACTTCCGGATCCTGGAAAATGTGGGGATTCAAATCTTTCTGTGGACAGAGTCCATAACTCAAAAACTCCACCAGTAACACAGGCAAGACAAAGACCCACACATATTTGCATAAAATATAAATGCATTGTGTGGTACATTTGCATGAGGAGTTAAATAACATGTTTTAGCCATCTCAGACAAACCTAGGAGGCTAGGATAAGAAGTGAACTAAAAAAAAAAAAAAGTCCAAGAGAACTTGGTATCCATCTCTTCTTTTTAACCTTCCTGGCCTGAAGGTTGTACTATTCCCTAAGATTTCATTGTCTCCTCAGAACTTGGTTATACTTTAAAAATGTATTTCATATGTAATGAGAACTTGATATTTTTCCTGAGATTTCTTCAAACAAGGATTTATCCCCAAGAAAAATACCTTAAACAATATGACTGAGAGTGGCCATTCTAACTTGATTGTGGAAAGCCCGTGGTATAGAGAAAAGAAACTATTCTGAAGCAGGAGATACAGATGGGAGTTCCAGCTCTGCAACCTATCGGTCATGTCCCCTGGCCCAGAGGGCCATCAGAGCTAGTGGCTCACGCATGAAGCTCTGGAGCCAGTCTGCCTGGGATCCAAGGCCAGCTCTGCCACTCGCTAGCTGTGTGACCACAGGCAAATTGCTCAGTCTCTCTGGTCCTCAGTTTCTTATCTGATAAATGGGAAAACTGACAGTACCTGTGTCTTGAGCCTTTGTGAGGACTGAGCTGGTCCCTATAAAGTGCACCCAGCACCCAGCCAAGAGTTAGTGGCTCTTACTTCCTGAGCCTTTAAGTGGAAATATTTACAACAGAACCCATTGTACCTGTTTCCCAGACTCACTAAAGAATCAAAATTAGATGACGGAAGCAAAGGGCTAAAAGAAATGCAAGCTAGGCATTGTGTCCACACATGTCGACTATTATTTAATACCTACAAAAAGTATTTAATTGACTTGAGCTGCGAGACAAATGCAGAGCAATTTCTTTACATGTAACATGGGTGGTGCTCTCTCTCGGTGGCCTTTTCACAAGCCCTCTCCTCCCTTCCCAGCTGCCCACCAGTGACCTAGGAAGCTCTCCTGTCACCTCTGCTTAATCCAAGCCACCATGGCTCGAGACAGGTGACATCAGAGATGTCACCTTCGTTCTGCTGCCTCCTCTTCTCCCTCTACTTCAGCTGCTGCTGCCTGCCAGTAGCCCCATGATAACATTCCTCCCCAACCATTAACAATCCATGAAGGGGTCTATGGAATAGAGGTCCAGGAGCTGGGAAACCTGGTTCCAACACTATAGCCAAGCCCAGCCTCACATGTGACCTTGAAGAAGCCACTTCCTCCACTCGTGGCCTCTGTTTTCTCATTTCTGCTGAATGAAGTTGTATCTTGATGGATCTCAACCTTTCTTCCTGCCTGGTGGGGTAGGGGAGGGGTCAAGCATGCTGGTCCAGGGAATAGAGATTGCTGTGTGAGGGGTAGATATTGAATCCAGCCACTACCATCACCTCCCCAAAAACTTCCTGGGTGAAATTTCCCCCCAGATCAGGGACTCTGGTCTTGCTTGTGAAATGCTATAAATGAGAGAGCAGCAGTGTAACATGGTAAGTGCCTGCTCAACTCCAGAGTCCAGCAGGCCTGGAGCCCAGCTCCAGCACTGACTCTGTTACCTTAATCTGTAAAAGGCTGAAGAGAGTCATACTAACCTATCTCCTAGAAGTCTATGTGTGAAGGCTGATGAGTCATTACTTGCTAAGCTTTTGGAATAGGGTCAGATACATAAGAAATGTCCAGTCAATGGTAGATATTATAGCAAACATTAAAATTGTTGAGTATTATTGCATTTCATCTTATATCACTGAATATTAGCTAATTTAATTTTCTTAAAAAACCTTATGAATAGGTTACCATTATTTTATAGATGAATAAACTGAGACACAGAGAAGTTAAAATTTTGTCCAAGGCTGTATAGTCAGTAAGTGAAGAAACTAAGATCCAAACCCAGATAATGTGACTCCAGAGTCCAGGCTCTTAAACTCCATCCTGCATTGCCTTTGCCATCACTCTACAAATATATGGAGACCAACACAAGGATAAAGATTACCCTCTAGAGCTGGCTTCCCTCATTTTTTCCAGCATACTTCAAGTCCCCTTTTCTTCGTAGACTGCATGTATGCATTCAAAGAATGTCATAGTTACACTAATAACTCTGGTAATACAAAATTAGGAAAGTGAGTGTGTCTGGGGAAAATTCTCATAAGGCATCTATACAACCAATTGGTAGTAAGGTGATGTTTGTCATTTTGGATTCTCTGTATCTTGAGAATGGACAATCCCAATGACATTGAGTGTATCCAGAGAGAAGTTGCATAAAAATTGACCATACTTAAACTTGGGATTTTCCAGGTGGACCAAGGAATTCCAACATGCCACCTTCTTTCCATTTGAGTTCCCTCACATGGCAAACCACCTCCCACCATCCCCCACATACACAAACAAGGAAAGAGGCAGACCTAAGGGTGCAGCTCAAATTTTATCTTCTGGAGACCCCATGGAATGGGAAAGAAAATGGAAATGAGAATAAAAAAGCAATAATGATAGCAATAATAATAATTTCTAATTCTAACATTTGTTGGGCTCCTGTTGTCTCCTTGAGTGTTACTTTATAAATCAAGCCGAAGAGGAGTAAACCTGTGGTCAGATCCCCAAGGGAAGGGAAGGAGGAAGGGGCTGAGCTGCACATGCTCAGTTCTGCTCCAAAACTCGCCAATCAAGTAACTCACTCTATCCGCTTGAGAAGAGTTAGGATAAGGCAAGAGGCCACAAGTATCACTCTAGTAGGTTTTCCTCCATTTTGATAGAAACATCAAGAGTAGGGGCTAAGAGGTGCTCATTCCTGGTAGCAATTTCTGTCATGAAATCTTTCATAGCATGTATTGTAGAAGGGGACATGTTGTCCTATCCCATCCCTCCATCTCCCACCTAAACAGTGACAGGAAAATGAGGTGACATTGGCCAATTTAGTTATTACTTCTGAATAATCACCATTTATTTATGAAAAAAAGGAAATGGTTTTAAGGTGGTTTACAGCATTCAGTCATGGTTAAGTGAGAACATGACAAAATTTTCACTTCTGACCATGATGAAATAATTGATTATCTCCTTCTGCTGAAAACAACTATAAAACTGGGCAATATATATGAAGCAACTGTTTCCACAAGAGTCAGCATAAGATTGTGATCCCTAAAAGAAAAGAAACATACAAGGTAAGTGTGGCCGTTGCCCTGGCTTTCTGCCGGTAGGGACTTTTTGGTCTGTAGTGCACGGACCCAAGAAAATATGTTAAAGTGAGGAGGTAGACATCAGAGTTTGGGGATGTTGAGGGCTCCAGAATCTATAGGCCATAGTACCAGAGAGGAGGAAGCTGCACAGAAAATGAAATTCAAAAATGTGTATAGACCAATACTAAATTGTGTATGTGTAGAGCAAGACTACATTATCAACTGGCAGGTAACAACTGCTGTGAGGTTATGAGCTGAGTGGAGATTCTAAAAGTCACACAGTTCTTGGAGATGTTGATATTCTGAACAGCCAGAATGGAGAGAATTCATTAAACCTCCTGTGCTTTCAGTTGACTGTTCAGAAAGGCCACATCTTAGGATTAGCACTGATCTAGCCCTTAAGTAAGGGCTGTGCGGAAACAAAGGAGCACTGTTTTTAAAAGAAAGACGTGAGGAAAGGGATCAAGCTGACCCCAAATAAATTCATTGTCTGCCAGAACAAAATCCAACACTCTTTAAAGGAAGACAACAAAATCCAGACTCTAATCAATGTAAGATTCGCAATGCCCAGTGTATAATAAAAACTTACAAAATAAGAGAGAAAGCAGGAAAATGTAAACAATAATCAAGAGGAAAAAAAGTCAGTAGAAACATACCCAGATATAATTGAGATATTAGAAGCAGAAGAAAATGACAAGAGACATAAAAATGTTTAAGGATTTTAAAGAAAATAGACATAATGAGCAAATAAATAGGAAGTCCCTGGAGAGAAATGGAAACTATTTAAAAAAGAACTAAACAGAAATTCTAGAATTGAAATATAAAGATATCTGAATTTAAAAATTCATTGAAGGGGTTTAACAATAAATTGGGCACTGCAGGAAAAAAATAGCAAAATTGGAGACAGGGCAATAGAAACCATTCAAACGGATGCTCCAAGAGAAAGAAAGGTAGAAAAAGAAGAAAGAAAGTGCCTAATGACCAGTGGGACAATATCAACTGACCTAATATACATGTAATTAGGGTCCCCCAAAAAGAAGCGAGATTGGAATAGAAAATACTTTGAAATTATCATGGCCAAAATTTTCCAAATTTAATGAAATAATATCAACCAGTTAGAGGTCTTAACAGCATGAACCAAGGGTTCCAGAGGTCAAAATTTCTGCCTCAAGAGTTCAACATCAACTCTTACTGCAATGTCCAGCTTGCCAGTTTTCCCTAAGAAATGCAGACTCAAGGCTTCAATATCACCTTTACCACAATTCTCAGCCTGTGGCTGGCCAGCTCCCACAATCACGTGAGCCAATTCCACATCTATATCTATATCTATATAAATAGATTATCTATATCTATATAAATAGATATAGATATACCTTTTTACTTGTTATATATACACTCACATGCATATATCTTGTTGGTTCTGTTTCTCTGGAGAACCCTGACTGATACAAAGAGAGTTCTTCATATCAAAGGGAAATGATACCAGATGAATCCTTGGATCTGCACAAAGAAATGAAGAGTCCCAGAAATAGCAAATATATGGATAAATTTAAAAGACATTTTTCTTATTTCTTAATTTCCTTAAAAGATAATTGACCGTTTATTAGTTATAAGGAAAATTAATAACAAGGTATGTAATTTATAACATATAAAGAAGTACAATATATGACAAAAATAGCACAAAGTACAGTAAGGATAAATGGAAGTTTACTGTTAAAAGGTTTTTAAAGTATATTTGAAGTAACATAATATTAATTCATGGTAGATTGTGGTAAGTTAAAAATGCGTATTGCCATCACTAGGGCAACCATTTTAAAAAACAAAAAACAAAAAGGGTATAGTAAAGAGGCTAATACAGGAGATAAAATTGAATACTAAAAAATACTCAATTAATCCAAAAAATATTTTAAAAAGAAAAGCAAGAGGAACAAAAACAGATCAGACAAATAGAAAATGAATAGCAAGACAGTAGACAAACCTAATCACATCAATAGTTAAATTATATATAAGTAGACTGAACACTCCAATTAAAAGGCAGAGGTTTTCAGACTGGCCAAAAACATTGACCTAATCGTATGGTTTTTTACAAGGGATGCCTTTTAAATATAAAGAGAGAACGAACGTGTCTTGAGCCTTGGAGTTGCTGGGAGTTACATGGGGACACAAGGAACCGTCAAAACACATCTTCCCCAGAGAAGCCAGGCATTCACGGGCCCCGGGGGATCTAATTCAGATGATGAAGCCAGAACATGAAGGCCTAAGGCAGAGATGTGGGACGCTGAGGCGCAGCTCTCAAGACCAGCCCAATTTCTGCAAGAGCCCAGAAAGTGGTGAAAGTGGGGAAGACACAGGTCAAAGTGAGCTGGGCCTAGGCTCTGGGGAAAAGGATTTGGCAAAACTTTGACCTAGTAACAAGGTGCAACCTAGCTGGATTCATGACAGTTCCCGAGGCCAGAAAGAGACTGGAAGATGGAGCAAGGTGACTGGGCAGACCATAGAGTGGGGCTCTGAAGGGGGTTCCTGGCTCAAGGTCATGAGCCTTGAGGAAGGAAGCAGAGCTTTGACTTAAATCCTTCTTGATATCCAGCATACACCATTGGCCTATTTAATTCTGGGTGTAGTTATATTTTAGTTTCTTGGGTTGCTGAAAGCAGATACCATAAAATGGGCTGGCTTTAAGCAATGGAAACTTATTAGCTTATGGTTTTGAGGCAGGAGAAAAATGTCTGAATCAAGTCATCACCAAGGTGATGCTTCCTTCTCAAAGACCAGCTGCCGGTGAGCCCTGACTCCTCTGCCACGTGGGTTTCATTGCTTTCAGCTTCTTGCTTCCAAACAAACAAGATTTCTCTCTGTGTGTGTATTCATTCCATTTATAAAAGATTCCAGTAAGAGTGTGAATGAGGTAGGTCACACCTTAACTGAAGTAGCCTCATCGAAGGGTCCTATTTACAACAGGTTCACACCCACAGGAACAGATTGGTTTTAAGAACATGATTTTCTGGGATACATACAGTTCCACCACAAGCTGGAAACCCAATTTTTTAATTTCTTAATTTCCTACACTGTTCCACTATGGGTTGGAGACTGTGTATAAAAATGCATTCAACACTGAAGAATAAAACATGATCTTGAGAAAATCAAGCAGAGAGAAAGGAAAGAGAAGCAAAATCATAACATCTGGGGTCTGCATTCTGAACAGAATCACAGAGTTTTTAGAAATGAGCCAAAAAAATTGTTCCTGAGATTCCACAGAGCCAAGGCAAAGAAAGAAACACAGATTGTTAATAGCACACCTTTCTGGGTGGCAAGCTGGGGTTAGAGCTGGACCACCAAATGAGACAAATAGGATGAAGACAGTAGCTGGAGTTCATCTATTTCAGCAGCTGTAAGGAGCTTCCCCCAGACAGGATCAGAGGAAAAACACCAGGGGCTGGTATTGTGCAAACTTGATTCATGCCTTTGAGAGGTTGTTATGGAATACAGCCAGGCACTGAGCTAAGCACAAAGGGTATATGGTGGCAAAACAAGCGATCCCTGACCTCATGGACATAAAGAGTATAGTGATGAAGCATGTGTTTAGTTATTCTTACTGAGCATCTAGCTACTCTTCTGCATGCCAGATTATAGCAATGAAAAATAACAGGTAAAACAAATATAAAATACAGGAGGCTGCGACATCAAACCAGGGAACTGAGCAGACCTTGAGGCGAGGGGAGATCAGGGAAGTCTTTATTCGGAAGTCATATCTGAAAGGAGCTTTAGAGAACGTAGGAAGGGGATTGATGGGGTGGAAGATGGGAGACTGTTCCAGGTGGAGGGAAGGGCACATGTGGGAAGGACATGATGCATAAAGGCATGTGATGTATCTGAGGAGTAGACGGGGCTGGGACCCTGGAGGGTGGGGCAAAGTGAGGCTGGAAAGGAGGGCAGGAGATAGACCAAGTAGGGCCACACTGCCCCTATAAAGACTTTGGGACTTGACTCTAAAAGCTATGGAAAGCCATTGCTGGATTTCAAGTTGGCGGAGGGTGATAGAATCAGCTTTGTATTTCTATAAGAACATCTGGCCTCTGGGAGGAGAAGGGATTGGAGGAGAGCAGGACTGAAAGTAAGAACAAATAGGAAGCTTTCTGTAACCTGGGAGAGATGAAGGCAGCTTGAACTAGGGTAGAAGGCATAGAGATGGGGGCAGATAGATGCAAGAAGTTTTCAGGAAGCAAAATAACAGGTTTTGGATATTCATTTCCAAACCTCTCCTAAGGAATGCACAGATATCTTCACATTGAACCAGGCATTTTCCTCGTCACCAATCCCTGGGATGGTGGGAACAGACGAGGACAGTGTTAGGAGCACAGGCTCTTGGGCTCTTGGTCAAGTTCGTCAACCTCCCTTTGAGCCTCAGCTGTGAAACTGAGCTTGTGAAACCTCCCGCACAGGGGCGCATGTGAAGGCTCCAGATGTTTGTTGACCACCTTGTTGCTTTTTGGCCACAACAAGCACGTGCCGACTTCTGGCCCTTTGGCCTTACTGTTCCATCTGTCTACACACTGTTCCCCAGACAGTGTCACTCTCTCACCTCCTCAAATGCTTGCCTTCTCCCCTTCCCTGAAGATCCCTTGTAAAAATGCCAGCTACCCCTGCCCACTGCCCCAGCACACCCTACCCCTTCCCTGATTTATCTTTTCAGCCACACACGTCTCCCTTCAGCACTCTAGAAAATGTCCTTGCTCGGATATTCTCCACTAAATTTAAAGTTCCACGAAAGCAGAAATTTTTGTCTGTTTATTTCACCACTGTATGCACAGCCCATGGCGTGTAGTCACATTCAAGCATAGTTCTTGATTGAATAATTACATCCTGTTTGAAAATCCATAGTCTGCAGACTAACACATACTAATTGCTCAAGAAATGAGAACACTGAGTCTTTGGGCAACACCAATAATACTAATTAAAATTTTGTAATATAAATCACTGCTTTTGATCCCCTCCTCAACTCCGGTTTTCTGTTTGGAATGATTTCTTTCATCACCACTGCTAGCATTTGCAAGGACAAACCTTTCTTGGTGGCCTTGGCTTGTTCACTAAAATCACAACCTGACTTTTCCAATTAAAAAAGCAGAACCCCACAGCATCTAAGTCTAGAGTTTACAGAAGGTCCACAGGCCAAGGCTTTGACTTAGTTTCTTTGCCTTTCTGAGGAAGACAAGCTCATAGAGGTCCCCGCTTTCTGTCAGGCTTCCCAAAACTCACTTCACTGCCGCTGGGTTCACCAGGGGGTAAGGGACTCTGAGCTGTGTCTTTGCTGCTCACCAATGCATTATACATTTATATATGTTGCCATTATGTGTGAGGAGCTGGAATTGGAAAGAAGGTAAATAGGACATCTTGATTCTGAGTTACATTTTCTCGTAGTGCAATTGAAGCACCATTCATTCTATTCTACTGCATTGATCGGTAATTTTCATTTTCTAATTTCAAATAAAACCTCTCACTGCAGTCAAAGTGATACGCTCCTGGATGTAACTTCACAGTTCATTTTAGCTTCATAGCTTAGAGATGTTCTGTTGCCATCAGTCTTAAGTGGTAATTCCACTTTTCCAATTAGAGTGTGGGAACGAACCAGATAAATGGACTCTTATCCCCCAAGCCATAATCTCAGCCTAACCATCAAGGCTGGGACAACAAACAAACTCAGAAGTTCTTGCCTGTCATTTTGCTACAGAGCCAAAGTCCTTTCCCCTTCCCTTCCTTCTATTGAGCCATGCCCTGAGGTGAAGTTGCATTTTGGGAAGTGACTCAAGTGGTTCAAACTCATTTCAAAGTGTCCTAAGATCTTCCATAATCAAGGCTTAGACCCAGTCGACCTGGGCTTGCTTTCAGTATCATCCAATAGGGGTTGTCTTGGGTTGAACTGTGTCCCCAAAAAAGATAGGTTCAAATCCTAACCTCCAGGACCTTTTGTGGGACCTTATTTGGAAATAGGGTCTTTGCAGACATCATTAAAGTTAAGACGAGGTCATACTGGGCTAGGACAGGTCCTAAATCCAATGACAGGTGTCCTTGGAAGAAGAGAAGACAGAGATGCATGGGGGAGAATCACATGATTGGAGATTGGAATGATGCATCCACAGGCCAAGGGAAGCCAAGGGTTGCCTGAACCTCCAGGAGCTGAAAAAGGCGAGGAAGCATCCTCCCCTGGAGACTTCAGAGGGAGCA
>JAQZBX010090898.1:0-12448 GCA_029593785.1 Cabassous unicinctus
TATGGTTCCATGCAGGATAGTAGCAATAGCAGCAGTCTCAGTAGAGACTTGTCCTAGATCCTCTGCTGTTGATCCAGTAAATGATCCACAGCAGCAGCAAGCACATGCTTGGAAGCAATGACTTGGCTCTGAGAGTCTGTTCTGTCTTGGAGCCCTGTGTGTCAAGCTCAGAGGAGGCCAGTCATCCATCAGGAGCTACTGCCAGTGGCTTAATGCTCTTTCCATTTACTTCACGTGAACTGGAGTTGGGTTTTGCTCAGTGATGGAGTGTAAATGCAGAGTGTAGATCCCAGGAGATGATAATGGTCTGCTTCAGGGAAAGCTGGAACATGTGCACCCACTAGTATAAAATCATTCTGTTTTCTTGCCTGTCTTTGAAAGGAGTATAAATAATGAGATGCTGAGCATTATACAAAACATAAAAAGAGATTTGGGCCAGTGAGAGTTTCTGTAAAGAACAAGTAAGTATGGTCTTGATACGTCTAGCAAAACATCACTTGCTGGCACAACAATGACTGTTGGCCTTTTCTTGGGAAATTATATTCTGCCCCATACTAAGAATTATCACAGTAACCTTTTTACTCTGTTTTCTCAGCTCTCACCCTGCCTCCTTCTGCTCCTTATCCTGTTTCTTTTCATTTGTGAATTTGATCAGCTTAAAGGGAAGAACATAGAGTCAGTAACCTCCATAGTTTGAATAAAAAGGCTGAAAGATTATAGGTTTAAAAATAAAACACATTAATTATGTAAATAACTTCCATTTATGAAAAAAAAAATCCCTAGATATTTGGCAGAAATAATATCACATCGGGGAAAAGGTCACTTTTTTGCATTCTATTACACTGCTAGTGAGGAGAGACCAATTAAAAATAAGGACCAGTACATATTTTATCTTTATAATTTAAGCTAAATACATGTGTGTGTACAGATTCATTGTTGAAATAGCTTGGCTGAACTTCAACCGCTCATCCCCACCACTGCCCCAACACCTTGTTGGTACCCAGCATAAACATGTGTGTAATCACTAGTGTGTGAGGTTTTGCTGTTTATCACCAAAATACCTGTTCCCTTGCTTTTTGCCAGTTATACTAAGTAATGCTCCCAGATATAGTTTTGGTCCTGTCAGCAGTTTAAGTACCAGAAAGAACATAGTGTGGATTTTTCAAAAATTCTCCCGCACCCCACAGAGTTCTCCTTCCCACACTTGAACATGATTGACTGCAAGTCTAATGTATGGTATTATAATGATTTATACTTTAAATTGTTTTCTTAAATGTAATTTCAGTATCCAACACATATATTCACAAAGAAGATATAGCCATGCAGGAAGGGGAAGGGATAAAATACCCCAAAAATATTTATTTGAGACAAATTGCTTTAAGAAAGTGGTTTGATAATTTTATTTGTTGTCTCATTGTTTTTTCCCCCATCTCTCCAAAAGAAAATAATCTTAACCAGTTATAATATGATAAACATAGTAGTATTAAGTTTTGTTTTTCTTCTGTTTTTACCAGAATAGAAAGGGAAATCAGAAGTTCCTAAAAACCTTAAATACTGCCTGCTAGGAAGTTCTTTCCTTTGGAAGTTATATGAATTCCTTAAAGCCACATGGGCATTATTTACTCTTTAGTTTGTTACTGCTATCTTTATAAATAGCCCTCCAGTGGCCCTAAATAGTGATCAGAGCTTTCAAATATGCCTAAGTTGTTAAAGCATTGAAAAAGTGTAATTTAGGTACATGAAGTGTGTGGCTTGACAAATTACAATGAACACTTCTTTTCTTTCAGATTGAACTTTCTTTTTTTCAACTACATTTTCCTCTTCCTTGAACAGGATAAATTTTCACTGGCAGGGCAACTAATAGCCTCAGTTTCACTAGCTAATGATGACTCTATTCAGATGTAATGGTCTTTGACAAATTGAATTCTAATGTTTAATGTATGCAGAATCTCTTTGTTGTGAATGTGGGAAGATAGAATGCCCTGCTTTAGGAAGTTAGCAGGATAGGATGCAACATAGTACTACTTACGTTTTAAAATATATAGTATAACATATGACCTGCTACATTACAGAAAATGTTTTCAAACTTAGAACATAAGTCTGGTTCTCACTATGTTGATATTTCTGCAATAATAATTGTGAACTATTTGTATTCGTTCACCTTAAGTTCATAGACACAGCACATGCATACATAAACAAACATAGTCATTTTATTGCTACTGTACATATTCAGTACTTCTTTTTCTATGAAAATCATTCAGTACTTATGAAACCCTTGTATATATCTAAACCTAGGTTAAGTGATTAGAGAAACAGTGATGATGAACACTTTCAAAGACCCTGAGTGAGTAAGGTTGGTGCCAAATTAGGAGAGCAGTGGAAGAGTGGAGAGGCTTAAATTAGAGATTTTTTCTTTTTTAGCTGGAGCAACATGAAGTATTAATGAGGCCCCAAATGTTACCTGAATGTTGCATGGCTAGAGAGATTAGAAATAGCAGTGAGTAGCACCAGAGCAAGGAATTTAGAAGTTGAAGAAGTTTCCTTCAAATTTGCTCAAACATATTAAATAACCAATATCTCTCTTTGATGCTTGAAAGAACATTCAAAAAGTTATTGAATTTATGTACCTACTCATCTTGATGAAGAAGATGTCAGCTTATTAGGTATTTCTGCATCCTATAAAAAGAGCCTACAGGATAGATATTGCAACTGACTACAAATAAAGATGAAGCTATACAAAGAAGGTACTAAAGAAATGATATTACTGCCAAAACCAATGATGTTGGGAAGCCCATATCTTCCTGGAGACCCAGAGGTGTAATGTCTGTCAGATAGACCCTAGCATAATTTTTGAGAAGAATTTTAAGTACACAACAAATAGTTTCTGCCAAACTCAGAGGCATTCTTAATCCCTAAATTCTCTCTTTTAGGATATGCTAACGACTAGACCACTAAACTAATATGTTGCAATTGCTAAATAGAATTTAGAATAACTGAGCTGATGTTTAGTTATCAGCTCATGATTGTGTTCAAGTATGATTACACATAATGCACACACACCACCTTAAAATGAATCACCAGAATTTTGTGGCAATATTAGAACAATATGTTAAAGACCAATCTGGTTTGATCCACATATGGCAGGTGCAAAATGTACAGATTATCTCATGAAATCCAGGTTCCACAAGATCATTTGAGTGTGCAGATGAAGGGAGGCAAATTATTTTTTTTTAGACCTCAATTATAGGCACTATTAGAAAGTAAAATAAATTAAAATGATTTTGATTTCTCAGTAAGAATTCTTAACTTTTGTGAACACCATATTAGTTTGGCAGTTAAACTGTGCTTTCATATGTGCATATGTGTTTTTTTTTAATGTGCTTTATCTATCAAGCTTGAGCTACAGGTAGGCTAATTTATTTCATCGTAATCATAAATTTGTCATTCTTTCCTTTGTAAATCTGATGCTCTTATATTTTATTTTATTTTTTGATGCAAAGCTGTTAAGTGCATAATAATCAAAGATATCTGTAACTGCTTGAATAAATATTTTGTTTTTCTATATGCCCTTTAATTCATTTCTTTAAATTCTGTATTTGTCTGGTTATATCATTCAATTCCAACTTTATTTTTGTTAGTATAGCTTTTCTAGGTTTTACTGTCGATTTTTCTATGTGTTTTGATATTTTTTTGCTATGCCTCATATACTAGTATGTAGTCTTTATTTGTTATTCTTTTAACCTGATATTATCTGAATTTAATGGGATTTAGTCTGTCTACACTTGGTAAACTACTTGTGGCCATTGGGCAATTTGATGTAATTATGAATTCCAAAAATATATATTGGATTATGCTTGTAAAGTGATCTGTTCATCTGGGCATGATTAAGTTATGATTAGGGTGTTGACTGGGCCATATCAGTAGGGTGTTGAGCCCCACCCCTTGGTGGGTGGGAAATAAAATAAAAAAGGCATCACAAAGAACAGAGTTGCAGCAGTCCTGAAGTTGGAATTTTGATGCTGGAGCCCGGGATGGCAAGCAGATGGAGGAGCTTGGTCATGAGGAAAGAAAGAAGGCCTGGGGATAGAGATGAGCCGTTCGCCTGAGAGTTTATAGCTGGCCTTGTGGAGAGAAGCAAAGCCTAGAGAGCCTCATAGGCTACAGCTGACCTTGTGGAGGAAACAGAGGAGCTAAGCCTGGAGAGAAACGCAGCCCCGGGAAGAGAGGAACCCAAGAAGCCTGAACCCTGGCAAATGTCCGCAGCTGTCTTGCTCCAACACTTGGCAATGAACTTTGGTGAGGGAAGAAACTTATGCTTTATGGCCTGGTAACTGTGGACTTCTATCCTGAATAAATACCCTTTATAAAGACCAACCATTTTCTGGTATTTTACATTAGCGCCCCTTTGGCTAACTAATACACTACTTATATATTTGGAATTTTTTCTTTCATCTTATTTTGCTTTTATCTGCTTACAGAATTTTCTCTGTAAAAAGGAATGAAGTATTAGTATGCGGAACAACACGGATGAATCTTGAAGACCTTATGTTGAATCAAGTAAGCCAGTCACTGAAGGACAAATATTACATGGCCTCACTGATATGACTTAAGCAAATCAAGCAGACTCAGAGAGCTAGAGCCTGGAAGATAGGTTATCAAGAGACAGAAAGGGAGCGTAGAGTGGTAAGCTGATGCTCAATATGGGCAAAATCTTTGATAAGGTGGAAGGGGGTGGTTGGGCAGTGGATGGGGGAGATAGTGGTGCAGTGATCTGACTGGGTTGGATGGTGCTGGAATGTGAGGGGGAGTAGGGTGGGAGTGTTGGGTTGAACTATCCATGTGACTGGGGGGAGGGCTGGAAAAAGGAACAGGTGAGCTCTGGGGATTTGTAGGTCTGTGGTTAAAACTACAATGGTGGGAATGTTCTTTTGGCAAATATGGCAGGGGAGGGTTACTGGTGCAGGGCATTGGGTGTGGGGGATATATAGGATAGGGCTCACCCAGGGCATGCGTCTATGGAATATGAAAGTGTTGTTCTTGTCATAATGTGTTTTCTCAGTGGATGGAGAGCCACAAAATAAACAAGAAAATATTAAACTCCCATCCTGGGGAGTCCTGCTATGTTCTCAATTAGAAGGAGAAGAATCTCTCGAGAAATTGGCACTGCCTAATAAAAGAAAACAGACCAATATGTCAAGCCTTATATTATTGTATATAACTATGAAACACAATCTTCAAAAATTCAAACTTAATGGTTACCATAGGTTCCGAGGGGATGGGGAGGGAAGAATAGAATAGATGGAATATGGGTTTTTTTTTTTTGGGCATTGAAATTGTTCTGCATGATCTTGCAATGATGGATACAGGCCATTTTAAATTTTGTCAATACCTATAAAAGTGTACAGTGCAAATGTAACTGTAATGAAAACTGTTGACCATTGTTATTAGCAATGCTTCAATATTTGTACATCAATTGTAACAAAAACACCACAGATGTGTAAAATGTTGTTAATAGGGGAGAGTGGGAGAGGAGGATAGAGTTAGGTATACGGGAAACCCCTATATTTTCTATGTGACTTTTCTGTAACCTAAGGCCTCTTTGAAGATAAAGAAAAAAAATATATATATGTATATATATATGACACTGGGGAAACATACTGAAGACATTGTCACTGTACATAAAAGATAACAGATCTCATGATGAAAGCCACAATGAATTTTTTTTTTAATTTTAATTTCCTCTATGGCATATGAATATGTTCAAGTGGTCATGGGGCATTGTTTTGGGGGGTGGAGACCCACACAATAACCAAAAGAATACTGGATTCTCATCTTGGGAAATCCTGCTACATTCTCTAGAGTGATAAAAGTCCCCAGAGTACATGGGCAGTGCCAAGCAAAGGAGGACAGAATATTATGCAGTCTCTTGATATTGATGGTTGTACTTATGAACCTTCTATTGTGAAATTGAAACTTACCTTAGTATTATGTATTGCCTAAGAGTTACCTCCTGAAAGCCTACTTGTTCCTCAAATGTGGCTTTTCTCTAAACCAACCTTAACATATAAACTTATCCCCTTCCCCCTGGCATGGGACATGACTCCTGGGGATGAATCTCCCTAGTACCAAGGGATTATTACCAAGCACCAACCAGTGGTGCATCTGGAAAAAGACCTTGACCAAAAGGGGGAAATATTAAATACAAATGAGTTTTTCTGGATAAGAGACTTCAAAGTGAGTTGGAAGGCCATTCCAGAGGTTACACTTGTGTAAGTCTCCGCATGATCTCATTGACTGCCACAGTAAGCAGTGTCTCAAACAGAAGGGCTCTTGAGGGCTCTAGACATACCTAGACACTATAGGCAGGGTTGGCAAGCTCAGGAATTCGATATCTTGTCAGTGGACCTTACTTTGGAATATATGCTTCCCAATGTAACAGAGTTAGACTCATTTGTAATTTCTCTACACATGGCTCTTCTGCCCCTTTTATTTGATCTTATAATTAGCACTATGCTCATTAAATATATGTCTCAGTGACTTAAATATGTTCATATGCCAGTTGAGTCCCGAGTCTCAGCAGAATTGCAACACTCACATTTCATTGGACTCATCCAGTACAACTAACAAAAGGATGATGATGGACAACACCTGTCCCAAAAAACAGAGATTATCTATAACTGCAAGGAATACAGTTCCATCCATCTGCCCCATGGGATCTAAGTCCCCTCTCAATCAAACACAGAGTGGGCATCACCAGCCCAAAATTCTCGAGATTGAGGAATGAATAAACATAAAAGGGGAATGCAACTATGAACTAAAGTAGACTTACTATTATTCTGGCAATTGAAGAACTTGTATCATTGATGTAAAGGCATTGTCCACAAGAGGTTCTGAGGGGAGGGAGAGGGAAGAATATGTGTAACGTCGAGCATTTTGGGGATATTGGAATTTCCTGTGCAACATTGCAATGATGAATACAAGATATTATACATTTTGTCAAAATCTATAAAATGTAAACTATAATGCAAACTATAGACCATGATTAGTAGCAATGCTTCAATATGTTTACTTCAGTTGTAACAAATGTACCACACTTATGAAAGATATTGTTAATGAGGGAAAGCATGGGGGGTATAAGGGAATCCCTTATATTTTTGATGTGACATTTATGTAGTCTAAAGCTTATTTCAAAATTTAAAATAAAGAAAGGTTTGTACCCAGAAAGGGGAGATGGGTTAGTAGCATGACACCATTAACATAATTCAGAATCTAAACAAATCAAGAGAATAAACCACATTATTCTCTTGATAGGTCTATGAAAATTGATAAAGCAAAAATTCTTTTTCTTGATTATGTCTTTAATAAAGTAGAACTAAAAGTGGATAAAAACAATATTCAATTCTTTATTATTCTTTTGAAGAAATGTTTTTAAAGTATTAACTTTATTACCAATTTATCTGCTCATGGGATCAATAGAACTTCTCCTTTCTCCAAATTATACCCACAGTTTGTATTATTATCTAGAGTTGGAGGTTCCTATTTTCTTAAAAGCAACTGTTAAGGTTATTCTTTCCTTTCTCCCTATTTTTTTTCTTCCTAATATTTTATCAAATTCTTTTATCTGTATTTTCTCTTGGAATCAAGCATTTGATTTGATTTAAGTTTTCTTCCTGTTGAAAGTACTTATGCAGTTGTTTCACTGAAGATCTGTGAATAAAAGTTGCAAAGTCTTTTATGTTTAATTTTTCACATTCTGAGCCCAAAATTCTCAATACGAAAGTATTTTTTTTCAGCTTAGTTAAAATACTGCATTGTTTTCTGTCATGCTCTTATGTGATAAAAGTAATCTGGAGAAGCAATGGAAAGGAAGAGATAGACTAATTTATTGTAAGAATTATCATCAATAATTCAGGGAGTGATAGCTATTTAAAAGCAGCACTTGTCAAATTAACTAGTGGACTATAAGAGCCAAAATCTTAAGTAGATCAAATACATAGATAAATAAACAACAAATATTAAATAAGGTTAAATGTAACCAATGATACTACAAAATGTATGGACCTCTTTCAAGAATTAGCAAACTCCTCTTTCTAAACCTAACATCAACAAACTTCCACTTGCCTGCCAAAAGAGAAAACAAAACAAAACAAGATTAAGGGATAATTGTTGGATTTGACAACCCGCAAAGTAAATACAACTAAAAACAAATCAACAAAGTTAACATATACAAACAAGGGACAAATGTGCAATAAGATGTCAGGGGCAGAGAGTTAAAATCCATAGTATACACTCACTTACTTATCACTTAGAGAAAGAAGCTTTCAACATTGAACAGTCAATACCCAGAATAAGAATTAAAGATGTTCAACAAAGCAGTTATCAAAGTAGAACAAATAAAAATAAAATGACATTTTCAGAATTAAGGCATATGTAAAAAAAGTATTTTATATTTTTAAAATAAAATATACCCAGACCCATGCATTACATACTGGATATTTTTCTAGGGTGTTGGCTATATTATATTAATCCTTACAACATCTTATAAAGTAGGCACTATTATTATTCCCTCTTTACCAATGAGTAAATCGAGGCACAGAGAGATTCAATAACTTGTTTAATGTCTCATAATGGGTGGAGTGGAGGAATCAGTATTCATCACCAAGCTGTCTGACTCCAATAGACTTCGGTTTCATCACTGTGGGGCACGTGTAACTTGTCCACAACATTTCCTGTTATGGAGCACAACATTTTACCAGACATTATCCTGATCACTTTGTATACTCTATTTCAAGTGATCTCTAAAGTAGAGTTTATTTTCTGCTTGGGAAAGACGAGGAAACTCAGGCTCAGTTAGTTTAAGATAATTTCCAAAGTTGACGGGGCTACTAAAACGAGGGACCTGGCTTCCAAAATGCAAACTCATATATAGTCTCATGATCTCTGCAATGTGGTATATTGTTCTTTAATATTTCTCTAAAGCAAAACGAGAGTATATCTTACTTTAAAAAATTCAATTCTGTAGACTATGTTTATTTCGTTTGTCAGGATCCCTACTAAGGAAAATAATTAGAAATGGAGACAACATTTTATGTTCATTAATGTTCTTGGCAACCATGATAGACAAAAGATAGCAAAGAAAGAAACGATTCAAACATGTAAGCACAGAGATATCTGAAATGGAAATGCTAACTGGAATGGTGTTATTTAAAATCAGTTATTCAAAGAAAATTTAATGACGTAAATTTATTTATATTCAGTGTTTATTTATGCACAGAGAGACAATAGCCTACAAAACTATAGTAGTAGTTAGCATAAAATTTCATAATAAATGATTTTATTTTTTTGCTATAATTTCTCTATTTTCTAAAGTTTCCTGTTCTCAGCTTATTTATTTTGAAATGTGACACAGGAAACAAGGGAAATGGAAAACATTATTGTAGTATGCTCTGAAAGAACATCTAATATTTACGTTTTAAAAAAATCTTTATGTGCTCATATATAATGGACATCTCAAGGCAATTGGGTACTCCATTGAGTCTCTAAATTAGAAGAGATCCGGATGTTTCTGACAGTATTCAGATTTTGTTTTCATCCTCTGAGATACTGAGATTCACTGGGGAAACCTAGCATTCCAAATGTGTTAGAAAATACATAATGTGTCAACACATTGTGACATAGCAGTGATACTAGTGAAAGCTGTTTGGGTCTATTAATACATAAAACCAGTCCATTTTAATAGCAAGAAAAATATGATTAAGTTCAAGTTCTTTTTTCTTTTTTTCTTATTTGTTTCTGTAGCATTGTTTTATACATTAGAAAAAATTATATAATTTTTTTTTTAAGATAAATGATGCGTAGGTTGGAAATTCTTCTTGGTTTGGAGCTGGTTATTTACAAATTATATCCAGAACTATTTTAGCCAAACATTGTGTTTTCTCATTTATCTTATGACCTTTTTTAAAATCTCTTCACCCCACCCCTGAAGCTATCAACCAAATGCCAAATGAGAGAACATTTTGCACTTTTACAGGAATTGCCAAACATTGATTCATGAAATTTATTTGTTGACTGATTCACTGTTTCTGATTCTACCTTTCCAAAAAGACATAAAAGACAGAACAATAGCACTAGATAAGTGAATTCAGCCTTGCTAAAATATGCCAATGGTAGGAAAATGCCCACAGGAGAAAAAACTCAGGAGGTGTCTTTTTTGGTTACAGGTGAAATGACTTGACCTGCCTCTTCTGGCTTCACCTCCATTTTCCATGTGAATAAGTCGCACAGAAAATGTGTTTAATGTTTTTTTAAACTATATTAGTTAGTCACTTTTATTGCTGATTCCTAAATCTAAAGCACTTTTACTAATAGTAAAATAAATCTTTTGAAGCATGAAGAATGCCTTATATTTGTTTTCATAATGATTGAACTCCGAAGATTCTAATCTTGGTTTATATATTGAATTGTTTCCATTTTGTCAATAGACATTTTGCAGAGATGACATTGAAACTTGTCTAGATGTATACCGATTATTGCATTTCCTACAGAAATGTGTGTAACTAATGTAATTTTTGACAAGGTGACCTGGTGATAGTGATGGGTATGATAACAAGTTAACTAGAAATCCCAGTACAGTTGTCACTTCAGTTTAGGAAGGCAAAGGAAAGGTCTGCAGGATTCCCCCCCCCCCCCCCCCGAGGCAGCTTGTTTTTCATTTAGTTTGTTCTTTCATTATTATTAAAAATTGAAATTAAGAACCTATTTCCTTAGGCTCATCTTTAATACGCTAAGATATGTCAAATGTGTCCAACTGCATCGAACACTTTGAATGCACTCTATTTTAATCTTATTGATTACATTGATCCCAGTCCACTCCTCAAACAACACAGCCAAAAATATGCCATCCATTTCAGCAAATGAAACCCCTGGGTCAAGGTTAATTACAAGGCTTCTAAATGAAACAACTGAAAAGAGACAATGGTCAATTGAATATATACCCAAATAGAGTATGTGCATTTTCACTTACAACATAAGGGATGGAATTATAAGCTACAGATGCCAGTTCCCAGTTCCCCATGCCAGCTGGGGGTGCATTTGCTCCCACTCTTTCCCATTGGATTTGAAACTGCTTAATTATCCTTGTATTCCAAATCCAAAGGCTGTGTTTGCAATGCGGCTCAGAGATCTAAATCCTTTCTTGATGCTGAGAGAGGTTAGATTCAGCTGTCTAAATAGGATTTTTTTTTCTCATGCAGATACATATTACACTTTCATATAGTAAGAAAAAGAAACATTTACATCTCTCCAATTAAACAAAATGAAATAAGTCTCTGTGTGGCGGTCGGGGATAGAAAAGCAAACTGGCACTTTTTTCAGGGACAGTCTAGCTATTTGCTATTCCACAGTTGCTTCAGGAGTCTGTGGTGGCAGCTGGTAGCGCTTCTCTGATGGCCGTGCTTCCAGGAAACAGCAGAGCGCTTAAACTTAACCTAAAACAATAAACTCAATCTTATTAATAAATTACTGCACTTCCCCCGCTTTTTTATACTGAACCCTTTCCAGAAAACATCTGTCTTCCTGGTCTCCCTTTTGCATGTGTAAAGTCACTCCTAAAATTCACAGCTTCCCAAGTATTTTTCTCTTCTCTATTTAAAAATGTGTTTTTCCCACTACCATCTGACAACCTTTCAGTAGCATTGTGCCTACTATTTAGTTTTATTGTCTCTGTTGAGAACACTCTGCTCACTTACCAGACAATGAAGAACTTCATGACTAATGGGGAGAAAACATTATTAGGGCAAGGCTGTGAAACAAGATAATAACTTTACAGAAATTTAGCTTCAAATATCCCATCTATCTCTTAGACTCCATCCTCCAATTCCTTGGGTTATGATGGGATAGTCTATTTTCTTTTGTTTCTAGCTATTAACAGTTCTTTCTTTTCTTTCCTTTTCTTTCCTTTCATTTTCCTTTTCCCCTCCCTTCCCCTGCTCTCCCTTCCCTTCCTTTTCTTTTTTCTTTTCTTTTCTTTTCTCTTCTTTATTCTTCTTTTCTTTTCTGTTCCTTCTGTTATAAGAATCTTGCCTTCCACTTATAGTGTATATTCATGCATTTGCAGCTAACTAAATGCATTTCAAGACCCACTGATAACCATTGCTTCCCCTCTCCTTTATCCCTTCCTATTAAAATCTAATAGGGATTCAAAGGTTTTCATTAAGAGCATTTTCTTTAAGGTTTTTCTTTAGATGGTGTATTAGTCAGCCAAAGGGGTGCTAATGTGAAATACCAAAAATGGGTTGGTCTTTATAAAGGGTATTTATTTGGGGTAGAAGTCCACAGTTACCAGGCCATAAAGCATAAGTTTCTTCCCTCACCAAAGTCCATTGTCACGTGTTGGAGCAAGACAGCTGCCTACATTTGCCCAGGGTTCAGGCTTCTTGGGTTCCTCTCT
>JAQZBX010090899.1:0-12454 GCA_029593785.1 Cabassous unicinctus
TTCTTCTTTCAATTGTTCATTGTTTGTGTATAAAAACACTACTGATTTTTGGGTGTTGATCTTGTACCCCACCATTTTGCTGAATTCATTTATCAGTTCTAGGAATTGTTTTGTGGATTAATGTAAAACCATCAATTTCTCCCTTCCAATCTATCAGTATTTACTTAATGTATTTTGTGCTTTGCTTTTATGTGCATATGTATTCACAACTGCTACATCCTCTTGTTTAATTGTCCCATTTTTCAGTATCTAATGACTATCTTTGTCCCTCATAACTGTTTTTTACTTAAAGACTATATTATCTCATGTTAGTATAGCCACCCCAGCTCTTTTTTAGTTAATACATGCATGGTATAATTTTTCCATCCTTTCACACTGAACCTAATTGTATCTTTGAATTTAAAGTGAGTTTGTTGCAGACAGCATATAGATGGTTCATTTTTTCTACCCATTCAGCCAATCTCTGCCTTTTGTCTGGAGAGTTTAATCCATTTACATTTAAAGCCAATATTTATAATACAGGACTTTCTTCTGCCAGTTTTCTACTTTGCCTTTGTAAGACCTATATCTTTTTTATCCCTCATTTTCATTAATGCATACTTTTATATTTATTTGCTTTTTTGTGCATGTTGCAACATATTGACTGCCTTCTCATTTCAATCTTGGAATATTTTCATCTGTTTTCCTGTGGTTACTATAAGGTTAAAATGTAACAATGTAATTATATGACAATCATATTTAGTTTGATACCAAATTAATTTCAATAGCATGCATGTACCATATACCCTTCTGACCCCACACCACTTTAAAAAATTTTTTTACCACTTATACCTTCGTATGTTATATGCTTCAAAAAATGTAGATAAATTAACCTTATACATCTGCATTTTAGCATCTGTGGGAAATAAAAAGTGGAGTTACATATCAAATCATATAGTACAATAATGGTGGCATTTATAATTACCGAACTTATCATTATTTCTTTATGCTTCATTGAACAGTTGTCTAGTGTGTTTTCATTTAAGTCTGAAGAACTCCCTTTAGCAATTCTTGAAGGGTAAATCTACTGGTGATTAACATCCTCAGTGTTTGTTTATCTGAGAATGTATTAGTCTCTCATATTTGAAAAGAGTCTCACTGGATGTAAAATTCTTTGCTGGCAGTTAGGCAGTTGTTTTCTTTCAGCACTTTAATTATTTCAACCCACTGATTTCTTGTTTCCATGATTTCTGATGAGAACTCAGAATTTGGGACTCGTACATAAAATGTTGCTTATTTCTTGCAGCTTTCAGACTTGTCTCTTTATCCTTTGCATTCAATATTATAATCAATATGTGTTGGGGTGAATTTGCCTTCAGGTTTATCGTATTTGGTGTTCTGTGAGCTCCTTGGATGTGTCTATTCATGCATTTTGATAAGTTTGGGAAGTTCTCTGTCATTATCAATTTGAATATTCTTTCTGACCCTTTCTTTCTTTCTTCTCATTCTGGGGCTCCCAAAGCATGCACTTTGCTTTAATTGATGGTGTTTCAGAGGTTTCTTAGGCTATTTTCACTTTTAATAATTGTTCTCTTTTTCTTTCAGCTCCTCAGACTGACTCATTTCAAGCGTCTTGTCTTCAAGCTATCTGATTTATTTTTCTGCCAGCTCAAATCTACTCTTGAAAACCACCTGGGCATTTTTCATTTAAGTTATTGTAGTCTTCAACTCCAGTAGTTCTGTTTGGTTACTTTTTAAAAATTTCTATCACTTTACTTAGACTCTCACATTGCTCATTCATTGTTTTCCTGGTATCCTTCAGTTTTTTATCTGTATTTTCCTTCATCTCCTTGAGTGTTGCTTTACATAATTTCTTAAAGGCTCTTTTCTGTATGACCATATTATTGTCTTCTTCATTGGCACTTTCTGTATTATCATCTTCTATGGTTGGCCCATCTTTTCCTATTTCTTTATTTGTCTTGTAATCTTTTATTGCACACTGTACATTTTGATATTTAAAAATGTTAAATCTGGGATTTATTCCCTGAGATATCTGATTTTTTTTTCATTTGTAAGCAGCTGGTTATAAAACAGAGATTTTCCTGAGCTTCAGCCCTTCTACAAGGAAGTGTGTGCCCATTGACATAGATTTAGATTTAAACTCTATTTTACATAATTTCCTGTTAAGTCATATGAGGAACCATTTACAAAACAAAAGTAAAACAATACAGGATTTTATATTTACTGATGTAGATACCATTTCCAATATCCTTTATTTCTTCTTGTGTCTCTGAGTTATTGTCTATTGTCCTTTTATTTCAGTTTGAAAACCTACCTTTAGTATTTATTCTAGGTCAGGTTTTCTGGTAGTGAAATCTTTCAGCTTTTGATTATCTGTAAATCTCTTAATTTCTCTATTGTTTGAATATATTTTTATTAGAAAAGTTGTGAACTGAAAAAAAACAATCATGCACATCTGTGGAAATCAGGTATAGCACCCCTCCACCAGCACACTACAATGTTGTGTAAGATTTGTTGCAGATTATGAGATAATATCAACAGACTATTACCACTATGGTCTATAGCATACATTTGGTATATTTTTTCCATAACCCCCTCTAATTAATACAATGCATCTTTGTCATTGATGCAAGATTATTACAGTATTTCTGTTAATTATAGTCCATAGATTACATTAATTGTATTTTTCCCTTGCTTCTCCACATTCTTACCACCTTACAATATTGATGCACATTTGTTCTAGTTCATAGAAAATATTCTTTTATTTGTACTATTAGCCACAATTCTCATCCACCTCTGGGTTCACTATGTTATTCAGTCCTTAGATAATTCTCTAGCTTTCTTTTAATTGACATTTACATCCCTGGACTACCTTTTACAACCACAAAACCATTTATAAACCAGATTAATTAGTTCCACTCACTATAATGTGTTAGCGCCAACTCTATCCATTTCCACACTTTTACAGTCAAGTTAATTAAAACTTGTACAAAAATTAAGCATCAATACATTTTCTCAGCCATCTTCTTACCTCCTAATAATTTATACTCTAGGTTTTAACTCTATGTGTTTGTTTTTAGTATTTAGTTCATATTAGTAAGATGATACATTATTTGTCCTTTTCTGTCTGGCTTATTTCACTTAGGATAATGTCTTCAAGATTCATCCATTTTATCATATGTGTCCCAATTTCATTTCTTCTTAGAGCAGCATAGTATTCCATTGTATGTATGCATATCCCAGATTTTATTTATCCATCCATCCATTGATGGACAATTGGATTGTTTCTATCTTTGGCAATTGTTAATAACTTTGCTATGAATATTGGTGTGCAAATGTCCATTCATATCAGAATTTTCAGTTCTTCAAGATATATTCCTAGTAGAGGAATTGCTGGGTCATATGGCAGTTATATATTCAGCTTCCTGAGGACCACTAAACTGTCTTCCACAGAGGCTGCACCATATTACATTCCCACCCACAGTGAAGGAGTGTTCCTGTTTCTCCACATCCTCTCCAGCACTTATTGTTTTCTGTTTTTTTTAATAATTTCCACTCTAGGCAGTGTGAGATGATATCTCATTGTCATTTTGATTTGCATTTCCCTAATAGATAGTGATATTGAACATTTTATTCGTGTGGCTTTTGGTCATTTTTATTTCCTCCTTGGAGAAAGGCCTTTATAAGTCTTTTGCCCATTGTTTAGTTGAATTGCTTCATCTTTTATTGTTGAGTTGTATGATCTCTTTATATAGCATTGAAATTAAATTCTTATTGGATATATGGTTATCAAATGTTTTCTCCCATTGAGTGGGCTGCCTTTTCACCTTATTGATAAAGTCCTATGAACCACAAAACTGTTGAAGGAGGGTATCATTCATCCATATTTTCTTTCATTGCTTATGCTTTCAACGTAAGGTTTAAGAATGCACCACCTACCAGCAGATCTTGAAGATGTTTCCTTATATTTCCTTCCAGCAGCTTTATGGTTCTAGCTTTTATATTTAGGTTTTTACCCATTTCAAGTTAATTCTTGTATAAGGTGTGTGATAGGGGTCCTTTTTCTTCCTTAGGGATATGGATATCCAGTTCTCACAGCACCATTTTTTAAGTAGATTCTGCTGGCACTGTTGGGGGGGTGGGGTTCAAAGCCTTTTCAAAAATCACTTGACCATAGATGTGAGGGTCTGTTTCTGAACCATCAATTCAGTTTCAATGGTCCATGTCTCTGTCTTTATGCCCATACCATGCTGTTTTTACCACAGTAGCTAGATAATATGATTTAAAGTCCAGAAGTGAGAGTCCTCCTCTAACTTTGCTCTTCCTTTTTGGTTATTTGGCTCCCAAATAAATTTGATAGTTGTATTTTCCATTTCTTTAAAGGATGCTGGTGGATTTTTTTTTCAGGATTGCATTGAATCTGTATATCAATTTGGCTAGAATTGACATCTTAACAATATTTATTCTCCCAATTCATGAGCACAGAATGTTCTTCCATTTTGTTAGGGCTTTTAAATTTTCTTTAGCAATACATTGTAGTTTTCTTAATTAAAGTGCTTTACATCCTTGGTTAAGTTGATTCCTAAATATTTGATACTTTTAGTCACTATTGTAAATGGATATTTTATTCCTAACTTCCTCCTCAGATTTCACATAACTAATGCAAGGAAACACTACTAATTTTTGCATTTGATTTTATATCATGCCATCCTGCTGGAATCCTTTATTAGCTCTAGCAGCATTTTTGTAGTTTTGTGGGGGCTTTCTAGGTATAGGAACATATCATCTGTGAATAACGAAAGTTTTAGTTCTTCCTTTCTGATTTGGATGTATTTTATTTCTTTTCCTTGCATGGTTGCTCTAGCTAGAACCTCTAGCACTATATTGAACAACAGTGGTGACAGTGGACATCGTTGTCCTGTTCCCAATTTCAGTGGGAACATTTCAGTCTTTCACCTTTCACATTTCATTTCAATCTTTTTAACATTTTGAGTTCAATGTTAGCTGTGGGTTTTTCATATATGAGTTTTACCATGTTGAGAAAGTTTCCTTCAATTCCTAACTTGTAGTATGTTTATCAAGAAAGGAAGTGATATTTCAATGCCTTTTCTTCATGACTTGCTAGAAACAGGTGATTTGTTTTCTTTGATTTATTAATGTGGTGTTTTACACTGTTTGATATTCTTGTGTTGATCCACACTTGAATGTCTAGTATAAAATTCACTTGATTGTGATTAATAATTTTTAACATGTTGCTGGATTTGGTTAACAAGCATTTTGTTGAGGATTTTGGCATCCATATTCATTTAAGGAAATGTTTCTATAATTTTCTTTTTTGTAATATCTTTATCTGGTTTTGGTATTAGTGTGACATTGACTTCCTAGAAGGAGTTTGGTAGCATTCCTTCTTCTTCAATTTTTTGAAACAGTTTGAGTAAGATTGGTATTAAATCTTCTTTCAATGCTTTGTAGAACTTACCTGTGAAATCATCTGGTCCTGGGCTTTTCTTATAGGTGAGTTGCTTGATGACTGTTTCAATCTCTTTACTTGTAATTTATGTGTTGAGATCTTCTATTTTTTCTAGTGTCGTTAATATGTTGTTCACATGTTCATGGGAATTTTTCTTTTTCATCTAAATTGTCTAGTTTGTTGGTGTAGAATCACAAGTAGAGAACCAAGTTTTGGTTTTGTTGATTCTATTATTGTTTTTGTTCTCAATTTCATTTGTTTCTGCTCTGATATTTGTTATTTCTTTCCCTCTCAATTTGGGAATAATTTGCTATTCTTTTTCTAGTTCCTCCAGTTGTGTAGTTAGGTAATTGATTTTAGCATTTTCTTTTTTTTAAATGTAAGCATTGAGGGCTATAAATTTCCCTCTCAGCACTGCCTTCACTGCATTCCATAGGTTTTGATATGTTGTGTTTTTGTTTTCATTCATTTCAATATATTTTTTATTTCTTTTGCAATTTCTTCTTTGAACCACTGATTATTTAAGACTGTGTTGCTTAATCTCCATACGTTTCTGAATTTTCCATCTTTCCACTTGCTATTTCCAATTATACTCCAATAAGATTAGAGAAAGTGCTGTGTATAATTTATTGAGATCTGCTTTGTGACACTGTATGAGTTAGCCAAAGGGGTACTGATGCAAAATACCAGAAATCTTTTGGTCTTTATAAAGATTATTTATTTGAGGTAGAAGCTTACAGTCACCAGGCCATAAAGCATAAGTTTCTTCCTTCACCAAAGTTGTTGCCATGTGTTGGAGCAAGACAGCTGCTGACATTTGCCAGGGTTCAGGATTCTTGGGTTCCTCTCTTCCTGGGCCTCCATTTCTCTCTGGGCTCAGCTCCTGTTTCCTCCACAAGGCCAGCTGTGTACTGTCAGGTGAATGGCTCGTCTCTTTTCCCAGGGCCTTCTCTCCTTGCTCATCAGAACTCCAACATCTAAACTGCTCCAATTCTGTCCTTTGCCATGTCTTTTTATCTTTGAGACCCCACCCACCAAGGGGTAGGGCTCAATGCCCTACTGATGTGGCCCAGTCAATCCCCTAATCATAACTTAATCATGCCCAGATTAACAGACAGGTTTACAAGCATAATCGAATATCCATTTTTGGAATTCATATCTATATCAAACTGCCAAACTGCTACATACACAATATATGGTCTATCCTATAGAAAAACCCATAGGTACTTGAGGAAATGTATATCCTGTTGTTTTGGGGTGGAATGTTCCTTATATGCCTTTAGGTTTAGCCCATTTATCATATTATTCAAGTTCTCTCTTTCTTTGTTGAACCTCTGTCCAGATATTCTATCTAATGCTGAGAATGCACTGAGGTGCATTGAAGCCTGCAATTATTATTGTAGCGACATCTATTTCTCCCTTCAGTTTAGCCAGTATTTGCCTCATGTAGTTTGGGACATACTTAGTTGCATATACATTTACAATTATTATTGCTTCCTGATGAAATACCCCTTTTATTAATATATAATGTCCTTCTTTGTCTCTAATAACAGTTTTACTTTTAAAGTCTACTACTTCATCCAATATAAGTATAGCTTCTCCAGCTTTTTTGTTTGTTTGTTTGTTTCTACATTCACGGAATATAATTTCTAGCCTTTCACTTTCAAACTATTGTTATCCTTAGGTCTAAGGTGATTTTCTTGCAGACAACTTATAGATGGTTAATATTTTCTTATTCATTGCACCAGTCTGTGTCTTTTGATTGGGGAGTTTTATCCTTTAACATTCAATGTTATTACTATGAAGGCAGTTTCTCCTTCACCAATTTTGACCTTTGGGTTTTATCACTCATATTTTATGTTCATCACTCTTTTTATAATTTTAGTGACTTTTTCTGATACAATATTCATTTCTTGACTGTCTTCTAAATCCCTTTCCCCTGTCTTTTCCTTTCAGGCTGTAGCACTCCCTGTAGTATTTCCTGAAAATCCATTCAATTGATTACAAATTCTCTCAGTTTCTCTTTATCTGTAAATATTCTAAACTCACCCTCATTGTGAAAGACAATTTTGCCAGATATAAGATTTTTTGCTGGCAGTTTTTCTCTTGCAGAATGTTAAATATATTATACCACTGCCTTTTAATCTCCAAAGTTTCTGATGCGAAATCAGCACTTAATCTTATTGGGTATCCCTTGTATGTGATGTATCTCTTTTCCCTTGAGAATCTCAGGATTCTTTCTGTCTTTGGCATTTGACATTCTGATTATTATATGTCTCAAAGTAAGTCTATTCAGATTTATTCAGAAGGAGTACATGGTGCTTCTTGTGCAGGTATATCTACATTCTTCTATAGGGTAGAATTATGTTTTCTAACATAATTTCTTCAAATATTCCTTCAGCCAATTTTCCCTATTCTTCTCTTTCTGGGACACCCATGACACATATGTTTACATATCTTTTGCTATCATTTAGTTTGCTGAGTCTTATTCAATTTTTCCATTCTTTTCTTTATCTGTTCTTTTTTATGTTCACTTTCAAAGCCTATGTTTTCAAGCACACTGATCCTTTCTTCTGCCTCTTCAAATCTGCTGTTATATGCCTCTAGTGTATTTTTAATTTCATTTATTGTGACTTTCATTCTGCTATTTTTCTATGTATGCTTTCAAGTTCTTCTTTCTGCTCACTCAGTGTCTTCTTAATATCTTTAACCTCTTTGGTCATCTCATTCAATTTATTAAGGAGATTTGATTAAATATCTATGATTAGTTTTCACCTTTTGTATGTCATCCAGAGGCTTGTCCCTTTGACTGGGCTATATATTCTTGTTTCTTGGTATGGGTTGTAATTTTTTTGTTGGTGTCTTGGCATCTTGCTAACTAGATGTATTTATTCTGAGCACAGTTTCTCTCTTTAGTTTAAGTCTTTTTTGCCCTCTCTCTTTTGCTGGTGGTGTAGGAGCTGAGGATGTAGTTGGTACTGTAAGCTGTGGTGGCTGATGCTGCCCATATTGCCCCAGGAACTGATGAAACTTCTCTCAACTTTCTGCTCTGCCAGGGGTAGGGATGAAGCCACAGCTGTGTGCAGTAATCCAAACCATGCAGGCCAAGACTGACACCAGTTGACCAGAGAGACTGATGAAGCTTCATACCTTTTACTCTCCTGGCTGGGGCAGGCATGGAGCTGCAGGTGTGGGCAGCAAACTGAGCTATCCAGGTCAAAACTAATCACAGTTGCCCAGGTAGACTGATGTGTCACTGGCTCCGCTCTTCCCCTGCCAGGTGTAGGGATGGACCCACCAGTGTGCCCAACAATCTAATCTATGTGGGCTGAAAGTATCTACAGTTGTCATGAGAGGTTCAGGGAGTATTGTCTCTACTGCCCTCTAATTGGTGGGGATGGAAACACAGAACTTGACAAAGTCTGTGAGGGCTGAAACCACCTGCAGTTGCCCAGAGAGGCTGAGGAAATACAGTTCCTCTCCTATACTAGTGTGGGGTGGGTGTGGAGTCACAGGCACCCAACAGCTCAGACCATGCAGATTGAGTGTGCCTGCAGTGGCCCAGAGATGGTGAGGAAACATTGCTCCACTCCTATCCTATTGGGGGGTGAATCCAAAGCTGCCCAGCTGTCCAGTCTGTGAAGGCCAAAAGTGCCTGCCATTGCCTGGAAAGGCTGAGGAAACACCAGTCCCCTCCTATAGTATTTGGAGAGGGTGTGGAGCCACAGGATTTCAACAGCCCAATCAGTGCAGGTCAAAAGTTTCTGAAGTTGCCCAGAGAGTCTGAGGAAACACAAGCCCCCTGTAACCTAGGATATCCCTGGATAGTCAGACATCCCTTGCGTCTGAACATCCAGTCTGTGCTGGCTGAAAGTACCTGAAGTTGCCCAGAGAGGTTGGAACAGATTCCCTCAGCTTCCTCCATGGAGGTGGAGCTGGAACCTAGGCTAGGACTTCAATCCAATCTGGGTGGAAAGAAACTGGTTCTTACCATCACTGTGATTTCCAGTCAGCTCTTCTTCCCCTCATGCCAAGGTCAGAGTTAAAATAGCAGCTACCAACCTCTTTCTGACTTGGATAGGTCCATTTATAGCTTTTCTTAGGATTATAATTTACCCAGCCAAATTTACTAATCAGTAACTGAGATGAGTGCATGTCATTCTCTTTCTCCCCCAATTTTGGGAAATGGAGCTTCTTACTCAAGCTACAGAACAACAGCTTCCAAGATGGTTTGCACTGCCAGTGGAGGATGGGCACCAGCTTCCATGGTATGGAGTGGTCTACTCACAAATCTTCACTGCAGTTTGGGCAGTCATCTCATTCCATTCTTTCAAGGATTTTATAGGATGCTCTTCTGGCCTCCTGGGTCTCCCAAACAGGTGCTTCAGATAGATCTCAGTGAATACTACCTGTCATGTAGGACAAGCTGATTCTGGGGCTCCTTATTCTGCCAACATCCTGCCCCTCTCCCTTCTCCTTTGCATTTGAAAGGTAATTTTGCTGGATATAGAGTTCTTTGTTAACAGTTTTTTTTGTAACAACTTTAAATATACCTTCCAATTTACTTTTGCCATCCATGATTTCTGATGAGAGTTCTACTGTTAATCATCTTGGGATCCCTAGCATTTGAAAAGTTGCTTCTTTCTTGCTGTTCTCAAAATCTTTTCTTCATATTTGGAGTTTGACAATTTTGCTATAATTTGTCTTGTTGTAGATATCTTAGAGTCTATCCTTCTTAGAGCACCTTGAGTTTTGTGAATGTGTATATTCATGCCATTCATGAGATTTGGGAAGTTTGCAGCCGTTATTTCTTCAAATACTTTTTCTAACCCTTTTTTTCCATCTTGTCTTTCTGGGAATTCAATGATGAATATGTTGTGATACTTTATGGTGACCCACATTACCTTCTGTCTATGTTCAGTTTCCTTCATTATTTTTCTCCCTGAGTTACACACTGAATCATTTCAATTTTCTTGCTTTCAGGGTCAACAATCCTTTATTCTGCCTGTTCAAATCTGTTTTTGTATGCTTCTAGTGATTTTCCCATTTCAATTACTCTACTTTTTGCTCCAAAATACCTTTTTCATTCTTTATTGCAATTTCAAACCTTGTGTTTTCTCCAGATGTTTTCTAATTCTTTTTGCTTGTATATGTATTTCTTTAGATCATTGAAAATTTTTAAGACAGTTAATTTAAAGTCTTTGACTAAGAATTCCAAATAATGAGATTTCTCAGGGATGGTTTCTGGAAAATCTTTTTATCCAGTGAATGGTCTGTACTTTCCTGTTTCTTTGTGTGTTTCGTAATTATATGGGAACTGAACATTTTGAGTTTTATGTTTTTTTTGGAACTCTGTATATCTAGTTCCCCACTTGTCTGAGATTGCAAGGGTTTGTTGTAGTTGCGGTTGTTGTTGCTATTGTTCTTGTGGGCTAGAGACATCAACTTGTGACTTTTCCAAACTATTTTGCTCCCAAAAGCAGAATGGAGAGGGAAAAGAGACTTAAAAATGGTACTGTCTCTTTTTGGTTCTTCTGCTGCTCTTGCCTGAGGGGATATTACAATGGCTGCTCTCATAGTCGTCCTCCCAATGTGTGCATAGTTGATCAAAATCAGTGAAAATTGCTCAGACCACACTTCCCTTGAGTTTGCAGGACTAAGTCTTCTCATCCTGGCACCAGCAAACTACACTAGGACCTCAGTATTCAGTTCCCAATTCTGCCTGCCACATGGCTGGCGGATGGAGGATTGTTACCACTACACAAATGGTAAAATTCATAGATATTTACCACAATTTACAAACCTCTTCCTCCAGCTATTCCCTGGATGCTTCACAGTGTCCAACTAGACTCCAGTTTCAAAATAGTTAACTCAGGTGGTTTCTGCCAGTTCAATAATTGTTTCACTGGAGGGACTGATCCATGGACCTTCCTCTTCTGACATCTTCCTTCAGTGCTCTCTGTATTAATTTTTCTTGGTGGAGTATGGAAGTCTCCAACTATTATTTTAAACTGTCTATTTCTCCCTTAGTGTCATTGGATTTGAGGCAATGAAACCTCTGGTTAAGGCTGTAGTTCTAAAGCAGAACTTGTATTAGCAGAACAAATACACTTACCAGGTATACTAGTCAGGGTTCTCTAGGGAAACAGAATCAACAGGAGATATCTGTCAATAATATGAGACTTAATAAGAGTCTCTCATGTAACCATAGGGATGCACAAGTCCAGGTTCCACAGGCAGGCTGCAACCAGAGGTTCCAATTAAAGTCCAATGAACGTACTTGATTAGTTTCCAGGAGAAACTTTGGCTATCCAAAGATGAGCTGGGAAATTCTCTCTGAATGCAGAAATCACTTCCCCCTTTAAGACATTCAACTGATTGGACAAAGTGACACTAATTGCTGATGGCAATCTTCCTGATTGATGTAGATGTAATCAGCTATCTATGCAGTAAACTCACTGGTGACTAATACAAGTCCATAAATGTCCTTGTATTACAATTAGCCCAGTGCTTGCTTGACCAAACAACTGGGCACAATTATCTTGCCAAATTTACACATTAGCCTAATCTTCATACTAACCACGAAGACTTGGACAAATATGTGGCTTCCCTTCCCCTTAATTTCTTCATTTATAAAACAGAGATTAGTGAGATGACTGTGCAGTCCTGGCATGTGGGAGGGCCATAATAAGCAGGTGAGCAAGGTGGTTGTGATGAGGTTCTAGTTGAGAAGTTTGAGGCTTTCTTCCCACTAGACTGGAAGCTTCTCTCTGTCAACACCACTGTGCTTCTAGGATTAGGCAGACTACATGACACATTGTAGGAACACTACAAGCAGTTGTTGGAAGTAGATCAGAAAATGTGGAGCAAGTTTGAAATGAATACAATTAGCTATTTCTTTTTCAGTTGACTTCTTAATTCTCCTTAGGGTACCCAAACAGAGGTGAAAAGAGCTTCAGATTGTTCAATACCTTTGTGGATAAG
>JAQZBX010090900.1:0-12451 GCA_029593785.1 Cabassous unicinctus
AGACCTCCAATGTAGGAGAGAGGTGTTCTGCCACCAGCGCCACCTCAGTTCCTGGTTTTTTCGAAGCATCTTGTCTTGACTCTCCCCTGCGTCTCTCTCCTGTTACATCATCATCTTGCTGCCTGGCTCCCGGGGCCTGGCGGCTCACTGGCACACAGAGCCTGGCAGCCCATGCACCTTCTGTATATATGTTTTTTATTTTACCGGGAGGTCCCGGGGATCGAACCCAGGTCCCTCCATATGGCAGATGGATGCCCAACCATTTGAGCCACATCCACCCCCCAGCCTATATCTTTTGATTGGGGAGTTTAATCCATTCACATTCAATGATATTACTGTAAATACACTATTTACTTCCTCCATTTTATTCTTTGGTTTTCATGTGTCATCTTGTTTTTTGTCTCTCTTTTTACTCTTTTGGTTATCCATTCTGATATACTTGCCTTTCTACACTCTCATCCAAGCCTCTCTCTCTTGCTTTTTCTTTTGGGCTATAAGGCTCCCTTTCATATTTCCTGCAAAGGTGGATTCTTTTTTTATGAACTCTCTTGTTTCTGTTTACTTGTGAATGTTTTAAACACACCTTCCTATGTGAAGGACAGTTTTGCTGGATAAAGAATTCTTGGCTGGCAGTTATTCTCTTTCAGTATCCTACTTGTATCACAGCACTGTCTTCTCGCCTCTATGGTTTCTGATGAGAAATCTACACTAAGTCTTACTGGGCATCCCTTGTATGTGATGGTTTGCTTCTCCCTTGGTGCTCTCAGAGTTTTCTCTTTATCTTTGACATTTGACATTCTGAGTAGTATGTGTCTTGGAGAAGGTCTATTCGCATTTATTCTGATTCAGGCATGTTGTGCTTCTTGGGCATGTAAGTTCATTTCTTTCATGAAAGTTGGGAAGTATTCAGCAATATTTCCTCAAATACTTTTTCCCACCCTTTTCCCTTCTCTTTTCCATCTATAACACCCATGACACATATGTAGTTGCATTTCATGCTATCATTCAATTCCCTGAGCCCCTGCTTAAGTTTTTCCATTCTTTCCTCTCTCTGTTCTCGTCTCTCTTCAATTTCAGCTGTTCTGTCTTCTGTATTACTTTCTTTCTTCTATCACTTCGAGTCTGGTTTTGTATTCCTCTAATGTTTTTATGCTATTTTTTTTCCTTTTTTCTTTTTAGAAGGTACAGGGATTGAACCCAGGACCTCATACATGGGAAGCAGGTGCTCAACCACTGAGCTACATCTGCTCTCCAATGAGAGTTGGTTTTTAGGAGTACTGGGAATCGAACCTGAGACCTAGTACATGGGAAGCAGGTGCTCAACCACTTGAATTACATCCACTCCCCTTTAATGTGCTTTTTTAAAAATATATTTTTATTACAGAAGTTGTGAGCTTACAAAACAACCATGCACATGTGAAGAATTCCCATACAACAACCCTTCACCAACACACCACACTGTTGTGGGACATTTGTTACAGATTAGGAAAAAATATGAAATGCTTCACATATTTGCGTGTCATCCTTGCCCAGGGGCCATGCTAATCTTCTCTGCATCATTCCAATTTTAGTATATGTGCTGCTGAAGCGAGCAGTCTAATGTGCTTTTTATCTCACCTGTTGTGTCTTTCATTTCCATGAACTCTGTTACTTTTCTGTTCAGGTTTCTGATGCTTCTTTGTGCTTGATCAGTGTCATCTTGATGTCTTTTACCTCTTTAGCCATATTGTCTTTTAACTCATTACTTTGATTTTGGAAATTTGTATGAATCTCTTTGATTAGTTGTCTCAAATCCTGTGTCTCATCTGGAGCTTTGATATATTCTTTTCCTTGGGCCAATTCTTCCAGTTTCTTAGTGTGGCTTGTAATTTTTTGCTAATGTCTAGGCATGTGACTATGATGGTGTGTTTACTCTGGTGCTCAATTTCTCTCTTTCATTAGGATTTTAGTGGTGGGAGGCTGTGTGTTACTGCTGTCCTTTGATTCTTGGGTCAACCTGTTCTAGGTCTTTAGGATTTTCCCTGCTAGTTGCACAAATCTGGGCCATGGACCCAGAAATGGGTTGTTGACCCACTTCCAAGGGCCTTGAGAGGGAGCCTGTACAGGCCAGAAAAAAAGCCTCTCTTACTTATTTGCTCTTAATTTTCTCACATGCACTTTGTTGGTCTGCCAGCAGATAATGCTCTTCAGCAGCCCTCTCAGCTCAAAGCCCGGCTGGAGTGTGTTCACTGCAACCGGGACCAGATCAATGAGGCAGCAGATCCTGCCTTGAGGTTAAGAGCCTTGCAATTCAAGCTTTCTCACAGGTTGCTCTCCAACCCCTCCTGGAAGCCCCCTCTTTTCCTGGGTAGGAAATGACTCCACTCCCCTTTCTGTCCCCAACCACCAGCTCCAGTCAGTAGGGAGGGTGGCTGAGAGGGTTGGATCTCTTCAGTCCTTTGCTGGCTCCCAGAGCGAACAACGGCACAGACCCACCCAGAATGGGAGGGCTCCTGGGACAAGGCAGACCAAATCTGTGGGTCAAAAGCCGAGTCAGCCTTAGGCAGCATCTTTCTCTCTTCTGTTTCCTGGGGAGGTGGATCCCTGTGGCCCACCAGCCCACGGCCTGGGAATTCAAACTTCTTTAGGATGGGGAAGGGCATCAATTTTAACTCACAGTTTTGGTGTTGAGATTCTTTTTTTTTGCTCCTCTCTCCTCTGAGTGGTGTCCAGCCTTCCCCTGGTGTCCTAAACCCTAGAGCACGTTTTCCAGGCTGTTTCTGCCTATCTTCTAGCTATTTTTCTGGGAGAGGAGAGAGTCCTGTGTCTTTCTAGTCCACCATCTTCCTGGAAGTTCACACCCTCATTTTTGAAGGACGGTTTTGCCAGATAAAGAATTCTTGGCTAGCAGTTTTCATCTTTCAGTATCATAAATATATCATACCATTACCTTCTTGCCTCCAAGCTTTCTGATGAGAAATTGACACTGTTTTATTGAGTATCCCTTTCATGTGATGACTTGCTTTTCTCTTGCTGCTTTCAGAATTCTCTTTATCTCTGGCATTTTACATTCTGAATAGTAGATGCCTTGGAGTAGGTTTTTTCAGATTTATTCTGGTTGGAGTACATTGATATTCTTGGATATTGATATTTATGTCTTTCATTGGTGTAAGGAAATTTTTGGACACTATATCCTCAAATATTTTTTCTGCTCCTTTTCCATTCTCTTTTCTTTCCAGAACGCCCATAATGTGTATGTTTGTGTGTTTTGCTCTGTCATTTAATTGCCTGAGACCCTGTTTAATTTTTCCATTCTTTTCTCTGTTTGTTCTTCTGTCTTTTAAGTTCAGATGCTGTCTTCTAATTCACTTATTCATTCCTCTGCCATTTCAAGTCTGCTGTTATATGCCTTTAATGTATTTTTAATCTCATCCATTGTGTCTTTCATTCTCATAAGATCTTTTACTTTCCTTTGCAAGCTTTCAAACTCTTCTTTATGTTCACCCATTGTCCTCTTAATATCCTTTATCTCTTTAGCCACATTTTCCTTCAACTCTTTGAATTGATTTAGGAAATTGGTGTGAACATCATTTATTATTTTTTTTAAATCCTGTGACTCATCAGGATTTTTTTATTTCTTTGGCTGGGCCATACCTTCCTGTTTCTAGTATGGTTCTGTATGTACCTGAAGATTAAAAGTATGATTTCCTGTTGTTGGGTGGAGTATCCTAGAAATGCCAAATAGTTCAGGTTGGTTGATAGTGTTGTTCAAAATTTCTAGATCCTTACTAGTTTTCTGCATTCTTGTTCTATAAATTATTGAGATAAGATATTGAAATCTCAATATAATTGTGGATTTGCTTATTTCTCTATTTTCTATTGCAAGTGTATTAGTTCTTGATTTATATTATTTTTTATCAGCTTTATTGGGGTATAATTCACATACTGTAGAATTCACCCATTTAAGCTGTATAATTCAATGGCTTTCAGTATATTTACAGACTTGTGTAAACATTACCACAATCAATTTTAGAATATTCTCATTATCCCCAAAAGAAACCCCATATGCCTTAGCTGTCACCTCCCCTCCTGACCCCAAGCCCTATGCAACCATTAATTGCCTGTCTCTATGGATTTGCCTGTTCTGGACATTCCATATAAATGTAATCATTTGATATGTTGTCCTTTGTGACTGGCTTTTTTCACTTGGCATAATTTTGTTTGTTTGTTTTCTTCTTTTTTGTTTTAGCATGTTTTTAAGATTCATCCATGTTGGAGCATGTATCAGTACTTCATTTCTTTTCATTGCTGAATAATATTCCATTGTATGGATATATTAAATTTTGTTTATTCATTCATCAGTTGATGGACACTTGGATTGTTTCCACTTTTTGACTATTTTGAGTAATGTTGCTCTGAACATTTATATGTACATATGTTCCCATTTATCTTGGAGTAGAATTTCTGGATCATATGGCATGTCTATATTTAAACATTTGAGGAAATGCCAGACTGTTTTCTAAAGCTGCTGCACTATTTTACATTCCCACCCAGTAGGGTACGAGGGTTCCAATTTCCCCACATCTTTGCCAATTTCTCCACCCTTGCTATTATCTGTCTTTTCAATTATAGTCATTCTATTGGGTGTGATGTGGCATCTCATTCTGGTTTTTATTTGCATTTCTCTGATGGATAAGGTTGTTGCACATCTTTTCAGGTGCATATTAGCCATTGTATATTTTCTTTGGAGAAATGTTTGTTTCACGTATCTTAAGTTCTCTTATGAGGTGCATAAACATTTTAGTATTGTTGAGTCCTTTTGATAAATTGATCTTTCTATCATTAAGACATTTACAGATAAACAAAAGCTGAAAGAGTTCATTACCAGAAGACTTGCCCTATGAGAAATGCTAAAGGGAGTCCTTCAGGCTGAAATAAAAAGACACTAGAAAAAAAATAAAGCTTCTTTGAAGATAAAATGAAAAGAAAAGAAAAAAAAGACACTAGACAGTAACTTAGGAAGTCATAAGAAGAAATAAAGAACACTGGAAAAGGTAACTACATAGGTAAATATAAAATTCTGTATTCTTGTACTTTTGGCTTGTAATTTCTTTTTTTTCCCCTATGACCCAACAGGCAAATGTGTAAGATAACATTAGAAATCTATCTTAATGGGCATACAATGTATAAAGATGTAATCTGAGACAATAGCAACGTAAAGGGGAAGAAATGGACCTCTGTAAGAGTAGAGGATTTGTAATCTACTGAAACTAAATTGGTACTATTCAAATTAGGTTGTTATTAGTTTAAGATGTCCATTGTAGTTACAAAGGTAACCACTAAGAAAATAACTAAAAATATATAGAGAGGAGAGAGTATGGGAATCAAAATGGTACACGACAAAAAAGCAACCAAATACAAAAAAAGGCAGCAATGGAATAATTGAGGAATGAAACATACAATACACACAGAAAACAAATAGCTAAATGACTGAAGTAAATTTTTCCTTCTAAAATGAAAAAACTTACAGAATGGAAAAAAATATTTGGAAACTATATATTGATAAGGGTTTAAAATCCAGATTATATAAAGAATTCCTACAACTCAACAACACAAAAAACTCCATTAAAAATGAGCCAAGGATTTGAACAGACAGTTTTCCAAAGACGATACTCAAATGGCCCGTAAGTTTATGAAAAGATGCTCAACATCACTAGCCATTAGAGAAATGCAGTATAAAACTACAAGGACCTTTCTCTCGAGGACGCTGCTGAGGAAGCATCATTAGCCTTTCCTCCCTCTGCCGTCATGTCTAAGTCGGAGTCTCCTGAAAAGCCTCAACAGCTGCGGAAGCTCTTCATTAGAGGATTAGGCTCTGAAACAACAATGAGAGTCTGAGGAGCCATTGTGAGCGATGGGGACACTCACAGTCTATGTAGTAATGAGAGATCCAAACACCAAGCACTCCGGAGGCTTTGGGTTTGTCACGTATGCCACTGTGGAGGAGGTGGGTGCAGCCATGAATGCAGGGCCACAGACGGTGGATGGGAGAGCTGTGGAACCAAAGAGGGCTGTCTCAAGAGAAGACTCCCAAAGACCAGGTGCCCACCTAACTGTGGTATTAAAGAAGACACTGAAGAACATTACCTAAGAGATTATTTTGAGCAGTATGGGAAAACTGAAGTAACTGAAATCATGACTGACTGAGGCAGTGGTAGAAGAGAGGCTTTGCTTTTATAACCTTTGATGACCAGGATTCTGTGAATAGATTGTCATTCAGAAATACCATCCTGTGAATGGCTACAACTGTGGAGTAAGGAGAGCCCTGTCTAAGCAAGAGATGGCCAGCGATCCATCCAGCCAAAGAGGTCAAAGTGGTTCAGGGGACTTCAGTGGCTTTGGTGGGAATGACAACTCTGGTCATGAAGGAAGCTTCAGTGGTCCAGGTGGCTTTGGTGGCGGCCGAGGTGGTGGTGGATATGGTGGCAGTGGGGAAGGCTATAATGGCTTTGGTAATAATGGGAGCAATTTTGGAGGTGGTGGAAGCTACAATGAATTTGGCAATTACAACAATTAGTCATCAAATTTTGGACCCATGAAGGGAGGAAACTTTGGAGGCAGAAGCTCTGGCCCTTATGGAGGTGGAGGCCAATACTTTGCCAAACCACAAAACCAAGGTGGCTATGGCGGTTCCAGCTGCAGCAGTAGCTACGGCAGTGGCAGAAGGTTTTAATTACTGGAAGGAAACAAAGCTCAGCAGGAGAGGAGAGCCAGAGAAGTTACGGAGAAGCTACAGGTTACAACAGATTTGTGAACTCAGCCAAGCACAGTGGTGGCAGGGCCCAGCTGCTACAAAGAAGACATGTTTTAGACAATACTCATGTGTATGGGCAAAACAAACAAACCAACCCCATGAGGACTGTATTTGTGACTAATTGTATAACAGGTTATTTTAATTTCTGTTCTGTGGAAAGTATAAAGAATTCCAACAAAGGGTTTTAATGTAATGTTTTTTTGTTTTTTTTTTGCACCCATGCTGTTGATTGCTAAAAGTAATAGTCTGATCATGATGCTGAATAAATGTCTTTTTAAAAATGTGCTGTGTAAAGTTAGTCTACTCTAAAGCCGGCTTGATAAACTGCCCCAACAGTGTAAAGTTAGAATTCCTTCAGGGTGATGCCAGGTTCCATTCAAAATTCATTTACAATTTTTGAAGACTGCTTGTGGGCAGAGAAGCCATTTGTTGTCTTCAGAAACCTTGGTGTGGTTGAACTGACAATTACTGTGCTGTGACCTGGAATTCATCATTAAAAGGTCACCCAAGCAAAATTATGGAATTTTATTTGGTTATGAAAATGATTGTTGGTACATCCTATGCAATATATCTAAATTGAATAATGGTACCAGATGAAGTTATAGATGGGAAATGAAGCTTTTGTATAATCCATATCATGTGTAGTCAATAAACAATTTGATATCCTCTTGAAAAAAAAAAAAACTACAGTGAGATATCCTTTCACATCCACACATCCACTAGGATGGCTATTGTTAAACAAGCAGGGGGAAAAACAAGTATTGGAGAGGATGTGGAGAAATACGAACACTCATTCATTGCTGGTGGGAATGTAAAATGGTGCAGCCACTATGGAAAACAGTTTGGCGATTCCTCAGGAAGCTAAGTATAGAACTACCATATGACCTGGCAATTCCACTCTTAGGATTATACCCCAAAGAACTGAAAGCAGAGAACTTGGACAGATAGCTGTACACCAGTGTTCATAGAAGCATTATTTAGACTAGCCAAAAGGTGGAAGCAACCCAAGTTTCCATTAACATGTGAGTAAACAAAATGTGGCATATACGTACAACAGAACATTATTTAGCTATAAAAACAAGTGAAGTCCTGGTAGGTGCTACAACATGAATGAAGCTTGAAGACATCATGTTGAGTGAAATAAGTCAGATGCAGAAGGACAAACATTGTGTGATTTATCTTATATGAAATACTTAGAACAAATTCATAGAGACAGAAAGAATAATTACTAACAGCAGTTGGGGGGAGTGGGCAATAGTGAGTTATTGCTAGATGAGTTTGAGTTTTGGTGTGGGATGATGAAAATAGTCTGGAAGTAGTGGTGAAAGTTGCACAGTATTGTCAATTTGCTTAATGTGGAAGAATCGTCCAAGTCACATGGATATGATACATATTTACCATAATTAAAAATAAATAGGTTATAGACCTAAATGTGAAACCTAACACTGTAATTTCTAGAAGAAAACACAGGAAAAATCTTTGTGACCTTGCGTTAGGCAAAGAGTTCAAAAGCACAATATAGAACAAATGAGGAAACAAGCCACAGCCCCATGGCAGGCCACACCATCCAAAAGCTCCCACATTGACAGAGTGATGCAGGGACCTCTTAGAAACCCAGGCGAGGGGCCACTTCAGAGATGGCTTGCTGCCAGGATGGGACCCTTCAGGATGTGGTATGCAACTCGGTCAGTGGCCACTGTGAGGCCAGAGTGGTCCTGCTCACCACTGCCCCCAGCTCCCAGCGACACACCTGGGAATTTGTGCTCTGCAACCTTGGCCCCATGGAGCTGAGGTCCTGGTCTCCAGAGGGGGTACGTTTCCACCGAGAGGAACACCGGGTAAACCTATAGCAGCTGCCTGGATGCTTTGCGCTCTGTGCTAGTGAACTGGCAAGCAAAGAAAGGAGTCAGCCCTCTGGAAGAGGTGACTGACCCTAACGTCGCTAGGAGGAAAGGATGCTGCTACGCAGTGGGGCACAGAGAGGGACGTTGGTGCTCAGGTGATCCTGGGCCAGCCTTAGGTACTCTCGTGCCCAGGTGAACTGATCAGGCCACACACACAGCCACAGCCTGGTGAAGCTGCGGTGAACAGGGACTGAGGCCCCTCAGCCAAGACGTGGACCAGCAGTGCTGGCAGAGAGGGAGCTCTAAGACGCGTGGTGGAAGAGGAGGCGACAGGTACTGGCTTTGGCGTGTGGTCCCCCGCTGTAGAGCAGGGCTGTGGTTCACCTCTCCCACTGACCCTCCTGTACGTTTCCCCGGAGGAGCTCTGCCTGACTAGAAGGAGCTCAGCTGAGAAGCAGGAGGCTCCAAGGGCCGTGCAGGATTTGCCGCTGAGCACTTGCCCCCCAGGTGCTTTGAGTGTGGGTGGATCAAACTCACGATGCCCCTTCCCAAAACTGCACTTGCTAACGCAGGAGCCCCTCTACCTTGGAGGCTACAAGCTGACCCTCCCCACACACTTGACTGATTGGCACAAAAGGCCCCCTGGTCTGGAGGTGGGACCAAATCTGGGGGGCAGTTTGTCTTCCACAACTTCCCAGGGAAGTGAGGTTGAAGCCCCAGCAGAGACCACAGTCTGGCTCAGCTTCTTTCCTCCTGTTCCATCTTGCTTCTATCACTCCTCTTCTCCTGAGATAACTTCCCCAATAAACCCTCTGAGCAAGAATCCCCTTCTCAGGCTCTGCTTCCAGGCAACCTGATCCAAAATAGTTACGTAAAACCAATACTGATGAATTTTATGGGATCTGAATTATAGTAAAAAGCTGTTGAATAAAGCCATTATTTTAAAAATACTGTTTATAGTCATTTACAGTAACTAGAGGCTTTTTCACCCCACCTCACTGGTAATGCATGGCTGAAAGCCCTTGGTCAGGTGAACTCTCTTTACACTGAAAACATAAATATTAATTTAAACAGGAAAATCTTTGTTCTCGAGCTCCCAAAACAATACCCATTCCATTAAAACAATAAATCCCATTCAGATTGTCTCAGTTATACCTTCTCAAAAGTTGACTTCGGCTCCCTTTATGAATACAGTTAGAGCTGTAAATTCTTTTGTGGCTTTTATACTAGTACATGTAAGACCCACAGAGCTTGCACAAATACTCAATGTTTATGCAATTCAACCTTTATTGTAAAAAAATAAAAGACACAGTCAAGACAAAATGAAAACAATGCAAGTTATGTACGAGATTGTCATATAAATGTATCAGCACATAAAATGTACCTGAGTCCTGGAGAGGGTCACCCCTCAGCTGCCCACCAGGCACAAGGTCCAAACTAGCCCTCAGAAGAGTGAAGGACACCCCAGTGCTGAAGCAGGACTTACAGCAAGCTCTTCCTGAAGTCCACCTTGTCTTCCCAGATGGGTCTGCCTTGGAGCGTGGCTGCACCGACCCCTGGCACTTACCAGTAATAACCTTTTCTTATTAGTAAAAATGGTTCGCGACATGTCACCTTGCTTTCACTCGGCCTCAGCCGCACTGTTGACACGTGCACTGGCCGTACCTAGAGGGGCTCCCGAAACACAGGAGCTCAGGCCGTGAAATCAAGCGCCTACACTCAACCCCCTCTTGAAGAGAAGCTGGCTGGAAGGCTAAGTGGTACTAGACCGTGGGAAAAGGACGGCGTCCTCCCAAATTCTGCAGGGATGGGGGTGGGGTGTTCAGGGATTAGATCATGCCTTTGGTGGAAATGCAAGGATTAGGCCCTGAGGTCAGTTTTGAAGGAAAAAACCTTCATTTCCTTTTATTTCAGACTCTGGGGCATGTTCCCTGATTCTGTTCACTGTCTTAGGCCCTGGGGGTCGGGGTGGGGGCGTGGTAGTAAGGACACTGACCCCTAATTCTGCTGTCCAGGGAGTCTGCTGGTACTGACCCCATCCTTGTCCTTGAGCACGAGGGAGGGACAACTGTGGAAGGGTCAGGGGTCAGAGGCGGCGGAGGTGGGTGGGTTTGCAGGATGACTGCTGAAGGGGGGGGTATTTTGGAGGGGCTCCAGCCTCCCCTCCCTCTTCCCTTCACCCCACCCCCGTCTGGCTCAAGGAGACGGAAGACTCAAAGGTGGCGACAGATGTTTCCATCCTCCAGGCTGCCATGGACAGTGGCCCCTTCTCAGACTCAGGAGGGAGAGGGGCTCTCACTGCCGCGGTGCTCTTGGTCCGGCACATCCCCCTCTTTCTGCTCCAACTCGAAGTTCTGTGAACAAGTGGCAGGTGAGGCCCCATCCACGCAAGCCCAGGCTAGCGCTGACCCATCCAGGGCAGCCAGGGCAGGCAGGAACCACACACTGGGTTTCTATCCACACCCCTCCAGAAGCCCTCACCGCTCTACCGCACCTGGACGTGCCCGACCTACCTCGAGTTCCTGCAAAACCTCGTCCATGAAGTCCCGGGAGTTCTGTTTGTAAGACACAGCCAATCGAATCGCATCGTTGAAGAGCTGGGGGTAAGGTGGAGACGGTGGGAAGGAAAACTGACAGCAGGTCCCCCCATGCCCACTGGCCCTATCTGAGCCCACGCGATGCACCGCCCCTTAGGGCCGGCTGAGCTTGCGCCCCTCACTTCGCCCTGGCCCTTTCCCTCCCCAAGCAGGGACCCAGCCCTGCTCCGTGGTCAGGTCCCCGCCATCCCTGCACCGTCCTCCCTCCCGGCTCCCTGCCCTTGCAGCCCCCATTACCTTTACGACGTTGGTGCCATCAGCAGCAGAGACAAAGTACAGAGGCAGGGAGAACTTCCTGGCAAAATTGAAGCTCTTTTGGGTGACCTTTATGTCTGCTGTGGAGGGAGAAGGCAAGTTGTGGTGTGGCCATCAAGGCAAAGGGAGAGGGGACTGGAGGCGGGTCCAGAACGGGGAGTGGACAGGGCAATCGGGACAGGTTACGGGAGGGCGGACCGCTGAGGGCTCCTCCCCAGGAGCGAGGTGGGTGCAGGGGGCCCCACCATCGATTTTATTGGCCACCACGATGCAGGGGATCTCCGGCCTGAACTCCCGCAGCTCTGTGTACCAGGTGCTCAGGTTCTTGTAGGTGACTTTCCTCTGCACATCGAACACCTGCAAGGAGCAGAGCAGCAGCTCAGGCCCTGGGGCCCACGCGCACGGGCCTGGCCTGCTCCCAACTGCAGCCCCTGCGGGAGCCTCAAAGCTTTTACTCTCTTATTCCTATTTTATCATGTCACCTAACCTTATTTACCTATTTCAACCATGATAAGTTGTATCATTTTACTAAATTATATCATCAGTTAGAAATTAAATTTTTTAAATTCATTAAGTCTATTCTTAATTTTATTGCTGTTTTAAAATTCCTTTGTAATTTTTTTTTTTTTTAAAGATTTATTTATTTATCCCCCCCCTTGCTGCTTGTGCTGCTGTGTCCATTCGTTGTGTGTTTCTTCCGTGTCTGCTTATCTCCCCCTTGCTGTGAGGTCCTGCTGCATCAGCCCACCGCGCCGCGCGAGCCGGCCTGCCCTCACAAGGAGGCCCCGGGAAGCGAACCCAGGGCCTCCCATATGGTAATCGGGAGCTCCATCCATTGAGCCACACCCGCTTCCCTGTAATGTTTCTTGAATTTCCCTTGTTACTACTGATTTACTTTTTTTATTTTTAAAGATTTTTTTATTTTATTTTATTTATCCCCCCCCTTGCTGCTTGTGCTGCTG
>JAQZBX010090901.1:0-12454 GCA_029593785.1 Cabassous unicinctus
TGTCAAGGGGTGATTTGTCTCTAACCTGTACAGTTCTCAACATGAGGGCTACTTCTTACATTTGGAAGCTCAGCTTGGGCGTATTTCCAACCCTATTACACCATTGCTGCTTCTGCCATCTGACTGGAGATATCAGGTAACAGGTGAGCTGGGTAGGGTGGCAGAACCTGCTTCTCCAGTTTGCGATGTGTACTGTTATCTGTATTTAAATAGCCATTTAGAAAGGAAAAAATAATAATAAAATAGACCACATTTCCTCATATTTCAGTTAACAAATGGACTTTTGAAAAATACAGTGGATGGTCCACAAATTTTTGTTGCATGGGCTCAAATATAAAATTACCATAGTTCAGGATCAAAAGAAAAACTTATCCTGTCATGAAAAACATTTGGCTTGGCGTGTCAAAAGGAGTTCTTTTCCTCTCCATTCTTCAATTGGTATTCTCATAATGCATAAGCTTCAGTGACGGGGAGACTTTCTTTTGTGAACTAATGGCACAAATCACCAACTTTGCATTAATTAGCAGTGATAGGTTAAAAATGATTAGGTTCATTCATTAATTCAAAGGAGGTTTATTAAATGTTACCAAGAATCTCAGGGATATAAATACCAAAGAAACAACAAAGAACAAAACAGACACCCTGCCCTTATATGAGGAGCTTACTTTCTCCTGGGAAGCAATAAGCACTAAACAAATAAATGTATAAGTGCTATGAAGGAAAATGAAGAAGAGTATGGAAGATAGAGAATCTCAGGGGCAGGGGATACTATTTTAGAAAGGGCACTCTGGTCAGAGAAGGTGACATTTGAGCAGAGAGCTGAGGAGGTGAGGGAAGGAGCCTTATGAATATCTGGAGGAAGAGCATTCAAGAAGATAGAACAAGAGGTGCAAAGTCCCTGAGGGGGATAGTGTGGCTAGAACAGAGTGAATGAGGGGGCAAATGGTGAGGCAGAAGAGGGACCAGGGTCCCTCTAGGCCTTTCTGAAGACTTCGGCCAAAAGAGTAGTTGCATGATCAGGCTTAAATTTTAAATGGAGTGCTTGGGTTTCTTACAGAGAAATGGAGTGGGGTGGGCATGGGAAGTAAGGATGGAATCAGGAAAACCCATTTGGGGAATATTGGAATAATGTAGTTGAGGAATAATTATGGTTTATATCAGGGTGACAGTGATGGGGGTGGTGAGAAAGTTTTCTAGTTCTGGATACGTTTTGAAAGTGGAGCCCGTAGGACACTGGTGGATTGACTGTGGGGTGTGAGAGAAAGAGAGGAGGCAAGTATTTTGAAAGAATGGCATTGCCATTTAGTGAGGTGGAGAAGACTGTCAGAGGGGATCTTGTGAAGGCAGGAGTTCATTTTTGTTCTTATTAAGCTTAGATATCCAACTAGAATGTTGAATTGGCTGGATATTGAGTCTGGAGTTCAGGGGGAGGATGGGTCTGGGGGAAATAAGTTCATGTATGCATTTAAAGCTACATGACAGAATTAAATCGTTGAGGGAGTGATGGTAAAGAGCGAAGTCTGGGGACAGACCTGAGCACCACAGCGGTGACGAGGAAGAACTTTCTATTCAGACATTTTGTTGCTCCGTGAAATGCTTATCAGCAGTATCATCTTTACCTGAAGCAGATATATTTTTTTCCAATTGCAGAGACAGTCCTTCAATACAAATTAATTCAATGAAATATCTATTTACTATCTGAAAGGGGGTCTGGAGTGGAATTTGAAAACTGACAGGGTCGTCGGAGGCCATTTAGTTCAACTATCTAATATTAAAACTGAAGAACTGAGACCCACACTCTGGGATCCAGTGTTCTGCTTTCTGTCCTTCTATAAAGAAATGAGGATGAGCTTCTTTCTTCTCTCAAGATATCAAAGAGCTTAGTGGATGGTGGTCTATTATGGATAGCCCTCTGTTTTTGGACTCTCATATTGTCCTTGATCATTTTATGTTTCCCAGATAAAAATCAGAAAGGCAAGGAAAATCTTTCAAAAATGGGTCTTGAAAATCAGATCCAAATCTAAAACAACTTCATAAATGAAGATAGCAAATAGCCTAAGCCTAGAAAATTCAAGTGCCTAAATATAATAGATTTCTCTGCAAGAAAGCAATTCACTTACAAGAAACAAATAGGGAAATAAATATTGTGAATAATAAAGACAACATATCAAAAGTATAACTACTAAAATTAATAATGGTAATTTTATGGGAGATTTGTTTTGTTTGTTATCACTCCTTGGAAGATGAAGAATAAAGAGTAGATGACCAGGTATATTTGGGGAATTTCCCAAAGGGCATTATTGAGATTATCTTACCTGGAAAAATAGAATGTGAGAGTCATGCTGAATTTGGTTTTTCTTACATTGTTTTGAGTAAATAAATTAGAGATAACTTTGTCATTATGAACATGATCTGGCCACGAAGACATTTTACTTCCTGACATTAGTTAAATTTTCTCTCTCTAAGAAAGATCCCTGATTTTCTGAGAGGTTCTTAAGAGAACATATGCCAATGACATTAAGTCCCAGCATCTGATGAATGGGGAGATGGAGAAGTGAGGTAGGACCTGCTTTGATGGGAGGGAGTGGGATACACAAGTGTGGAGCCAAGGGCTGGATAGACCCTTTGACTTCCCCCATGGAACAAGCTCTACAGTTGAGTTTGATTCCTTGTGAGCCACATTCTTACTGAGGATCTTCCCTTAGGACTGGGATGGGCTCAGGGAAATTTGACTATAGGCAAAGTCCTCCTGCCCACTACTACCAATTTTCCCTCAAAAGAGAGCCCATTGACAACTCTTACAACAGCTTTTAAGGTCTATGTCCAATGACATTTTTAACTATTTCTGGAAGGGGGAAGCTCATGCATGACTAGGTGGTGTAGGAGTATGATTCTGTAGAAAAGACAATACAGAATTACGTAACTGTGGCATGCCAATAATTTTTTACATGGTAATAGGCAGTCTTTGGGACTTCCCTCTGCTGGGTGAGCCCACAACTCTGAACTCCCCTGATCTGGTACTTTCCCTACTTCTTGGGAGCAGTTAATCGCCCAAGGACTGAGTGCTTCTGTGAGCAGTGAGGGAAGCACTAGGGAGCTGTGTCCACTCACATGAGTCCTTAGGGTGCACATCCTTTGCCCTGCTCATTCCTAATTTGGTAATCCATCTCAGCAAGAGCAACTTTGATCTGAGTCTGAGTCATATTCCCCATTATTCTTTGAAGCAGACCAGCTCTACGTGGTCTAGTCTAGCTCAAGAAGACATGTTAGCCTTAAATCATAGCAATAATCCCTTTATTTCCAATAGGGCCAGACACTGTTCTAGGTGTTGGGAAGACAACCATAAACAAAACAAAGTCCTTGCCCTCATGGATCATGCATTCTAGTGGGAGAGACCAATACTAAAAAACAGATATATAATGTCAGAGACATAATGTGTGTTATGTCCTAATTATTGTCCTAATGTTATGCAAATGATTCATGTGATTTAGGGTTAAATTTTTTATGGTAAAATCATATCTAGGTTCACAAAGAGCTATATTTTAAAAGGTTAGTTGGAAGTAAAGATACTGTGCTTTGAAAAATGACGTTAGATGACTCAGAGAGTGGCTTCAGTGGAGAGGAAGATACAGATATTGAAGATGCATGTGAAGAGTCTGAATAAAATTGTTCGAGAGATGTGTTAAGGAAGCTCAATTCAGTTGGCCCTGATATGTGAGTGGAGGGATTAGGATCTAGTCCTAACTCCTTTAGTTAACTCAAAAGTCACATATAAGAAAAGCATAATTAAACTTTCAGTTGAAGAGTTACAATATCATTAATTTATAATATTAGTTAGTGATATATTTGCATCTGATATTTTCTCTAAAGGTGAACTAAGGCAGTACAATGATAGCTAAATAATTAAAAATTATTTGGAGCAAAATGGGAAAAGAATCATTGGGTGATGTACTCAAATGACAGAATCAAACCTGTTAATCTTACTGTGTTAGTCTTAAAGTGGATGCTATGGGCTGAAATCTGTCGTAGGTAATGATGGCTCAGCTTCAGCATAAGACCGTGGGACATGACAGAATTAGAGATATGAAGGCACCTAATGTGGAAATCACACACAAACAAGTTTCCCCGAGTTCCCTTTCTTTCCTCCCTTCTCCCCGGATCTCCCTCCCTGATCTCTATATCTCACAGAGAAAAGCACCATACTCTTGAGGTTCTGTGCCAGGCATTTGAGGTAGGGATGGAGGTGATTGCATTTGCTTGAGTTTTAAACTATAAGGTTTTATTTTCCATTCACAATAATAAGTTGTGACAGGAGTTGCTAGCATTTGGTTCATCTGCTCAGTGTTGCCATCAGTCAACTAGAGTCTGTCTTTCTGCTTTATTCCCCTCAACTTGTTAGCCTTTTGTCATCATACTCAATGCTTCATGATCAAAAGATTGCTGCTGTAGCTCCAGACATCATGTCTACATTCATAGTGGAAAGAAAGAAGGCAGAGGGACTGCACTGTCTCTGTCACTTTTATTAGGGAAGCAAAAGCTTTCCCAAAAAATGACTAGTGTACTTCCACTTAAGTCTTATAGCCAGACCTGAGTCACATTGTTATCCTACATGAAAGGGAGGCTGAGAATCTAGTTTCTCACTTTTCTAGCCAATACAATAGGAGGTAGGCAAAGGAGAGGAGGGTGGGTGAGAAAACTAACACTGCCTGCCAGAGAGGTTTGGTTAATCTCAATATCTAAGGAAACCTGAATAAAATTATTCATGAAATGCATTAAAGGAGACTCAATTCAGTTGGCCCTTATGTGTGGGCAGAATTGTTAGGCTCTAGTCCTTATCTGCTGGTACCTTTCCTTCATGTCATTCTTCCTAGAGGGTTATTCTGATGATCCAAAATAAAATTAAGAAAAAAATGTCAACTTACAATAGCATCGAAAGAAAAACACAAATATAAATTTAACAAAAGAAGTGCATATGTACATTCTAAAAAGTACAAAACATTTTTGAAAGAAATTAAAGAAGTTCTAAATAAATGGAAAACCATCCCATGTTTTTGGATGTGAAGACAAAAATATTAAGATGGCAATACTCCACAAATTAATCTGCATAGTCAACGGAATCTCTGTCAAGATCCCAGCTGACTTCTTTGCAGAAACTGACAAGCTGAACCTAAAATTCACGTGGACTTGCTAGGGACCCAGAGTAGCCAAGGCAATCTGGACAAAGAACAACGTTGGAGGGCTGCTCCTGCAGACCTTCCCCCACCTCAGCCACTGCCCCCTGCCTTTTTGGTGCCCCAAGTTGCCCACGAACTGAAAAAAAAAAAGGCGTGCGTTAGATGTTGACAGTATGGGCATGGGTGTTCTGGAACCTGTTTGTCAAGTGGAGGAAATCTAGAGAACGGCATTAATAATGAATACTGGAAAACATTCACAAGAGTTTCTTAACACTTCTAGGCCGTTGGTGGGAGGAAAACCAGAAATAGGGAAGGAAATCAGTTCTTGCCTCCCAGTGGAATTCCCTGCTTCAAGGGACCTCAAGCTGAAATATGGAAGGAGGGTTGCCAAGGTCCCAGAGGCATCTTGGTCCTGATGCTGTGCAAAAATTTCCCCGTGGAAAAAGATGCCTTTAGTTGAGAAGAGAACATTTTATACCCATCTCAATGTTTTGGAACTCTCACCAAGCCAAAAATGCATTTTTATAATGTTACCATTGGCCTACTAAAAAAAAGCGTTATTTTTTTTTCTGTTAACTTGGATGAACAGAATTTGTATTGCTATTCTAAGTACCTAAATAGATCTTGTTCTGAAGAATTCCATTCTCATATTAAGGGATGTCATCTTCATCCAGTAACTGCCTGGAAGTTACTTTGTCACTTTTTGAGCATTCCCCCCCACCTTGTTATCCTGACTCAGTGAGTCCTAGTCAAGATGCTGTCAGTATTTTGCCCTTGACTGTGTAATTTGCCATTGATTCTTGTAAAAAGGTTTTTACTCCCTGCTTTCCTTTCCTTTAAAAATTTCCTGGACCAACTCTTTCCCATCTCTGCCTGCATTTCCCAGGAGATGGACTTGAAATAACAGTCCAGGACCGAATACATTCCACATCAACTTTGTAAAGCCATGTCTCCTTCCTGTTATTATGTCTTTGATTCACTAATTTATTTATTAAGGCCCTATATCTATTTTTTCATCTATTTGTTTATATTTATTGCCATTTAAATCCAAAAGCAATGTAAGACCATTTGTAATAAAAACTTACATGTAACAGGATAGTTAAAATTGAGTGCTATTAAATATAAGGAAATCAATGTAGTTAGACAGGATAGTAATTTGCTTTGGTTCAGTCATTCCTAAACTTGCAGACTTATAGCCCTCCTTTAGGCAAACACCTGTTCAAACTTCCATAGCTAACGACTATTTTCAATATTTACTTTTAGCTGCTTAACAAAATACTAGGTAAATCAGACATGACAATTATCTACATTTGTTCATATTGGACTGATATACAGGAAAGAAACACCACAGATTTACTTAGATTTATATGGGCAGCCAAGTAAGTATAAGAAATTGCATTTAGATATAAGATGTGGAAAATTCAATTATTTCTAAGCCATGCCATAGTTTAGGGCAAATACAGACAAATCACATTCTGTGAGTGATAATAGCTTTGAGCACTTGCATAAGATCATTCCTAACTCACAAGGTTCCAGGATTTGTATTATGTTTATTTTTTAATGGAAATTTATAATGTAGAAGACAGCTCTTGGAGCGGTTTCCAGGATCATTGTAATTCCCTTTTCTGGGAAGAGACCCCAGTACACAGGGTTGGGTCTCTTTGAATGTGCTGGTCATCACCCTCCCTCCTGCCCTCCACCCCCTTCTCCCCTCCCCTCCTCAAAGGCTGATTGATCCAGGAGATTCTTTTTAAACAGACTTATTGAGATATAATTCATATCATAAAATTCACTCATTTAAAGTGTAGAATTCAATTTCGTATATTCAGAGGGGGTTGCAATCATCCCCACAATCTAATTTTAGAATATTTTTTCCCCCCAAAAATAAATAAAATCTCCATTAGCAGTCACTTCCCTTTTTTCTTTACCACATCCAGCCCTCGGTAACCACTAATCTGTTTCCTCTACATAGATTTTCCTATTCTGGACATCTCATGTAAATGGGATCATACAATATATGGTCTTCTGTGACTGGCTTCCTTCACTTACCATAATGTTTATAAGGTTCCTCCATGTTATAGCTTGTGTCAGTACTTCATTCCTTTTTATTGCCAAATTAATATTCCATTATATGGATATACCAGATTTTATTTATCCATTCATCAGTTGATGGACATATGAGTTGTTTCCACTTTTTGGCTACTATAAATAATATAGCTATGAACATTTATGTACAAGTTTTTGTGTGGATCCATGTTTTTATTTCCCTTGAGTAGAATTCCACCTAGGAGTGAAATTGCTGGATCAAGAGGTCGCTCTGTGTTTAACCTTTTGAGGAACTGCCAAACTGTTTTTCAAAGCAGCTGCACCATTTTGCATTCCCACCAGCAGCATGTGAGGGTTCCCATTTCTTCATATCCTTGCCAATGCTAGTTAATGTCTGTCTTTTTAAATTATTGTCATGCTAATGGGTATGAAATGATCTTTCATTGTGGTTTTGATTTCCGTTTTCATCATAATAACTAATGATGTTGTACATCTTTTCATGTGCTTATTGGCCATTGTGTACCTTCTCTGGAGAAAATCTGTTTAAATTGTTTGCCCACTTTTAAATTGAGTTGTTTGTCTTTTTATTATTTAGTTGCAGGAATTCTATATATATTCTGGATATAAGTCCCTTGTCAGATGTATATTTACATATACTTTCTCTCCTTCTGAGGATTATCTTTTCACTTTCTTCATGGTATTATTTACTACATAAACGTTTTTAATTCTAGCGTAGTCCAATTTATCTATTTTTTTCCTTTGTTCCTTGTGTTTTTGGTGTTGTTTCTAAGAAATCATTGCCTAACCTAAGGTCACAAAGATTTACTCCTATGTTTTCTTCTAAGAGTTGTATAAAGTTTTAACTGTCAATTTAGGCTTATGATCCTTTTGAGTTAATTTCTTTTAAAGATTTATTTTATTTATTTCTCCCCACCCCCTTGTTATTTGTACTTGCTGTGTCTGTTCATCTTCCTTGTTTCTTTAGGAGGCACCAGGAACTGAAGCTGGGGCCTCCCATGTGGGAGGGAGGTGCCTAATTGCTTGAACCACCTCTGCTCCCTGCTTTGTTGTCTCTCTCATTATGTTTTTCTTCTTGTGTCTCTTGTTGCATCAGCTTGCTGCACCTGCCTGTCTCTCCAGCTCGCTGTCTTCTTTAGGAGGCACCAGGAACTGAACCGGGGACCTCCCATGTGGTAGGTGGGAGCCCAATCGCTTGAGTCACATCTGCTTCCCCTTTTTCAGTTAATTTTTAAAAAATTTATTCTGAATATATAAGCAACCAAACATTTCCCATTTTCAGTTATGCAATGTAGTGGTGTTAATTACATTCGTAATGCTGTGCTACCACCGCTATCATCCATTACCAAAATTTTCCATCACCCCAAACAGAAACTCCATACCAATTAAGCATTAACTCCCCATTCTCCACCCCCATTCAGTCCTGGGTAAACTGTATTCTAGTTTCTGACTTTATGAATTTGCATATTCTAATTATTTCTTGTGAGTGAGATCACATAATCTTTGTTTTTTTGTGTGTGTCTGACATATTTCATTCAACACTATGTCTTCAAGGTTCATCCACATTGTAGCATACATTTGAGTTAATTTTTGTGTATGGAGTGAGGCTAGGGGACCAACTTCATTCTTTTATCATTGGATATCGAGTTATACCAGCAACATTTGTTGAAAAATCATTTTTCCCAATTGAATTGTCTTTGTACTCTTATTGAAACTCAATTAACCATAAATGTAAGGGTTTATTTTTGAATTCTCAATTCTATTCCACTAATCTGTATGTCTATCCTTAAGACAAGACTATACTGTTTTGGTTACTGCAGATTTGTAGTAAGATTTGAAATCAGGAAGTGTGAGTACTCTGACTTTGTTCTTCTTTTTCAAGATTGACTTGGCAATTCTGGGTCCCTTATATTTCCATATAAATTTTAGAATTAGCTTATCATTTTCTGCAAAAAAAAAAACCCACAAAAAATGAACTGTAGCTTTGATAGGAAATGCATTGAATTTGTAGATCAGTTTGGGGGTTATTGCCATTTTACCAGTATTAAGTCTTCTGATGCATGAACATGGGATATCTTTCTCTTTATTTTGGTCTTCTTTAATTTTTTCAGCAATGCTCCATAGTTTTCATAGTACAGGTCTTGCACTTATCTGTTTTATTCTTTTTGATGCTTTTGTAAATGAAATTGTTTCCTTAATTTTGCATTTTAATTGCTAATGTATAGAAATACAAATGATATTTGTATATTGCTCTTGTATTCTACAGCCTTGTTGAACTAGTTTACTAATTCCAATAGTTTTTAAAATGAATTCCTTAGGATTCTTTATATGAGACCATGTCGCCTACAAATAGAGATATTCATTTCTTCTTTTCCAATCTGGGTATCTTTTGTTTTTCTTGCTGATTGCTCTCACTAAGGCCTCCAGTACAAGACTGAAAAGAGGTGGGGAAAGTGGACATCCTTGTCTTATTCCTGATATTACACCATTAAATATCATGTTTACTTGGGTTTTTTCCTAGATGCCCTTAATCAGATTGAGAAAGTTCCCTTCTATTCCTAGTTTATTGAAGATGTTTATCATGAAAGGGTGTTGGACTTGTCAAATCCTTTTTTTGTGTCTATTGAGATGATCATGTGTTTTCTTGTCCTTTCTACTATTAATATATTTTATTACATTAATTTTTGATCTCAGGAGAATCTTAACGCAGGATAAGCCAATCTGAGCTCCCTTTTCTGGGAAAACTGAAACTTGTAACTGAGAGTTTCAGAGACTTGGAGTAATTTTAGAGGCAGAATTCTGGGGAGAAGATCCAAAATTTCATAACATCAAAATTTTGGGAGTAGCACCATTCAGGGTAGGCATCTGTTGTGGAGGTATTCCAGGTGGCCATCAGTGAAGTGAGCTGTGAGTCTTGGAAAGGCTGCATGTGTCTAAGAGAAACAAGTGAAACTCTCCATTGAATTGCTTTAGCACATATTGAAAATCAATTGACTGTTTATGTTTAGGTCTATATTTTTAACTCCATCTGTTCTATTTATCAATTTTTCTATCTTTATTCTTATATCACATATCCCTGATTACTATAGATTTATATAGTAAGTCTTGAGATCAAATAATATAAGCCCTCTAACTCTGTTTTGCTATATATATATATTTGGTCTATTCTAGTTTCTTTGCATTTTATTTAAATTTGGGAATCAAGTTTTCAATTTATCAAAAAAAGCCTATTAAATGAAAAAATAACCTTTATCGAGGTATAATTTACATATCATAAAATTCACCCATTTTAAGTGTACAATTCAAAGATTTTTAGTAAGATTACCAGGCTGTGTAACTATCACCATTTTCATTACCCTAATCAGATAATTTATGCCCATTTACAGTTAATCCCCATTCCCACCTCCAGACAAACACTAATCTACTTTCTGTTTCTATAGATCTGCCTTTCTAGACATTTCATACAAATGGAATCTTAAAGGCTATGGCCTTTGTGTCTGGTTTCTGTCTTAATATGCCTTTGGCACATCTCCACTCTAACTCTGATTTCCTCTAAATGGCCACCCTGGCTTCTAGGCTCCAGTACCATCTTTTGTTTCCATTGAACTTCTAGCTTTTGGAGTATTAGTGGCTTTTTCTTTTGTAATCTCTAGCTTGCCTCAGGAAACTGTTTTTGTTTCTCAGTTTTTTGTCACCCATGCAACCAATTTCCATCTTTATTGACAAGAAGTCTTAATTCTGTTTGGGTTAGCAAACCTATTTTGTAAGATTTTGATATTTTGAAATCTGTTGACATTTGTTTTATGGTCCAGCACATGGTCTAAATTGGTGAATGTACCATGTGTATTGAAAAGAAGGTGCATTGTACAGTTAACTGAATATCATTTTCTATAAATGTTAATTAGATCAAGGGATTTGATATTATTTTCAGATCTTCTATGTACTAGCTGAGTTTTTGCTTCTTTGTCCTTTCAGATACTATTAAAATCTCCAAATATAATTGTGGAATTGTCTCTTTTCATTTTGTTTTGTCGGTTTTTGCGTCATGTGTTTTGGATCTCTATTTTTAGGCACATACATTTATAATTTGTGTATATTTTAAGGTATTAACTCTTTTGTCATTATGGATTATTCCTTTTTGTGTAGAGTAATACTTCTTGTCTTGAAGTTTATTTCTCCTTATATTAAAATAGCTACTACAGATTTCCTGTGCATGCTGTTTGCATGCAATATCTTTTTCTTTTGTTAAACTTTGAACTTATTTGTTATCTTTTAATTAAATTACTTCTCTTATAGAGAGAACATACTAGCCCTTGCTTTTTTATCCAGTCTGACAATCTCAGCCTTTTAATTTTAATGTTTTGTTCATTTATATTTCATGTAATTATTGTTGTAGCTGGATTTAGTTCTTCTATTTTGCCATTTGATCTTTATTTTTCTTTTATATGTTTATGTTTGGCTCCTTTATTCTTCTTTTCCTTATTTTGTTTTAATCAAGTACTTTTTAGTATCCCATTTTAATTCCTCTATTGGCGTTTTAACTCTATGTCTAAGCACCAATTTTTTTTAGTGGTTGCTAATCTGGGAATTAAAATATGCACCTTCAATTTATCACAATCTACTTAGAGTTGATATCGAATTACTTCAGATAAAATTTATAAAATTTTCAATAGTATAATTCTCTTGATCATCCCCTCATTGTTTGATACTAGTTTCATATATATATTTCATCAATAAAGTTTATGCACCTGTAACCATTGGCCAATATGATGTAATTATGAATTCCAAAAATATATTTGGATCATGCTTGTAAATTGATCTGTTAATCTGGACATGATTAGGTTTTGATTAGGGTGTTAAGCCCCACCCCTTTGTGGGTGGGGAATCAAATATAAAAGGCATTTTCAGAACAGTTTTTGAGAAGCAGTCTTTGCGAAGCAGCTTTGATGTTGAAAAGAAGGCCCCAGGAGAAGAGAAGCAAGCCGTTCACCTGATCACCTACAGCTGACTTTGTGGAGGAAACAGGAGCTAAGCCCGGAGAGAAACACAGCCCTGGGAAGAGAGGAACCCAAGAAGCCTGAACCCTGGGCATGTCGGCAGCTGTCTTGCTCCAACACGTGACAATGGACTTTGGCAAGGGAAGAAACTTATGCTTTATGGCCTGGTAACTGTGGACTTCTACCCCAAATAAATACCCTTTATAAAGACCAACCCAT